>JAPYYT010000207.1:0-70343 GCA_030522565.1 Ceratosolen corneri
CCACCACCACCACCACCACCACGACCACCATCACCACGACCACCATCACCACCACTACCTACCACCACGACCACCCTCCACCACCACCTCGTCCTCCTTCCCCGGCCCGATGCTTTATTTTCACGAGTTAGACGCTACTACCGAGGCTTGAGAGCCTTTTTTCATCCGCAGCCTTTTTTGCTTTTCGGCTCTCTCGGGAGGAGGGCTGAGATTCCGCGAGTGACTGAATGACCGAGAAACGACGAGGTGAGAAGCCGTAATGCGGATTGAGTGAGAGAGAGAGGATTTGCTGAGGGAAGGGGAAGAGATATATACCTTCTTACCTGGGACAAGAAAAGAATAGGGGAAAACAACAATAGGAGGGAGTGCTGATCCACGCGACATTTACAAAGTTTCGTCGATTCACGATTCGGACGACTTTTTTTTGTTTGTTTAATTGTACCTCAAGGCAAGAAATGACATTGCGCTGCTACGTAGCATGTCGATCTATCGAAGAGAATTGCAGATTAACGTTTCATTATATGATTGGATGGAGGAAGATTTAATTATTTATCGATCCAAGCTCAACTATTCTTAAAAAGCAGCATGGAGACGCAGTAAAAATACTCATGGAACAGTAGATTTTAAAAATCGATGAGTTGAAGTATGTATGTAAAGGATCGTGGGGAATGAAAATTTTATTATTGAATTTCAGCGAAATACTTTTTGCAAATTATTGACGTTTCTTGTGTGTTGTGTGTTGCCGCTTGAAAAGAGAGAGAGAGACTAAGGCTCCCCATTAAATGCATGAATTTGCGTGATTATGTAATCTTCTAGATGTGACAAACTTATAACTATCCATAATACGGGGAAGCAAGTTTATTTAACTCATGCATAATAATTTGACAGGGACTTGGTATAATTATATCAGAAGGCAAACAGTATACGATTCCAACCAAATTCTCCTCGTCAAATATCCAAGTAGTTAATAATAAGTTGGCTTTCTCGGCTGTTTTACTTTATTTCTTGCCATAATAATAATTGAACGACCGTAATGGCTCGACCAATGCACACGTTGTTCGCTGCTGAGGCTTGGGGGGTTGGGGGGAGAGAAAAACTTGGTTGTGAAAAATGCATGTGAATAAAACAGATTCAATTAGCGAGCAATTAAATCATCGACAATCATGCAAAAGTAATCGAACGTTCTGCCATGCATACGCTTAATTACATTGAGCCACTACAGTCTAACCGAATTATTTAATCTTTTATATTTAATGAACCTCCGAATAATTAACAATTGAGCACATTTGTTTGTAAGGTAAGTTGATTAAGCAGTTTCTGATGCTAGTTATTATAAATTCCTACTCGACGTGTTCGACTATCTTGAATTTTATAATATCCCTCCTTATTACGGGGAGGGAGAGAGATGTTAAAGATATCAGAGATTCATTATCTCTTATACTCGAGCATATAAAGCTGAGTAATCTCAACTCAATATAAAATCGTATCTTTAGCTCGCGGATAAATGCACAAGACATTAAAGATATTTTTACGTATAAAAGATCTTTAATTTGAAAGAATTGATCATCATCGCTGACGGAGAGGTTAAGAACTAAGTTTGATTAAAGTTGAGAGTAGTAGATGTGCGTAAATTTACGTTGAAAATTGCAAAATATTTTTACTTCGCTCCATATATATGTGCTTCGAAAATATATACACGTAATCACTTCTCAATTTTATTACACGAGCTTTGATTATGTTTTTAGCATTTTTCAACAATTAATACACTCTACGTAATTTCTATACTCTTTAATTTTTTCTTTTTTTCGTACAAAACACTTGTAGCCGAGTTTTTTCAGATGTTTGAGCCATTTCAAATGGACCAATGAAGTAGAAAAGGCGTTGTACTGTAGGTGCGTGTTTCCATATTAAAACATTAAAAAACGTCATATTCAAATCTAATCGAAACACACACACACACGCACATTTGCATTCACAAAGCTGCATTAGCAATGAGAAAAGTTGCATAAATTTTCCCTAAATTTTTTCATTAATCTATGCTTAAAATGCTCCTGGAAAAATTGTTCTTACATATATATATATATATATATATATATTGTTCGTGAAAACTCATGATCACATTTTGCACAAAAATAGTTTACCACAAACTGTCTGTCCATTCGTATTAAATGAAAATGGAGCGTTGACAATTGAAGTTTGATCTGAAATAAAGAATATAACGTGGCATGTTCATCTAAATATCTAATATAACGATTTGTTGGGCAAACAAAAAATATTCTAATACATAACGCTCGATGATTTATTTGTATTCGATGCACTCTGACCTGCACCGTCGCAGCAACATTTTTAAATCCGGATTCATTAACTCGAAACATAAGCATTTATCATTTGTATAATAAAGGATGACGCAGTGCTCGAGAGCTTTTTTCCCATCACAATACAATCGCACAATGTTATTAACATCCATTAGACGCCATTTTATCTTTTTTTTCAGAGTCCTCTATTCATCCTCCCCCCCCCACCCCCATTAATAATGGAATGAAATATCTCGTTCCTCAGCAATAATCAGATGCTTGTTATTGAATGCACTATTACGTGAGAAAAGATCTCGAGTGTAATAATTGAGCTCGTCGAATGCTCGGCAGACTCGGAGTATTGTTGTACATTTGGCTCCTTCGTGTGCAGGACGTGTTTAGGATTTATCAACCCTTGTAGCTGCCAATGAACGTAAATCTCAAAGTTTCGTGACAATTGCGGACTCGCACGCTTGCATAATTCTTCCAAATCATTCGTCCGTTCGCCGAATCGCTCCGCTTAAACACACACCCACAATTTAACACCTGCACATCCATATCCATATCCAATGGCAAGGACACGCGCGCCTCCCAATATCCTCTAAAGACCATTGGAATTACGCATCTCTCACCATCCTAATGCCACTTTTCACTCTCCATACTCTCCAAGCAGAGATGCAATTTAGCAAATCACCGCTCCTCGATATTCTCTTCCAGCAAATGGATCGCTTCGCCGGCACAGATTTTCGTGCTTCGGCGCTGCCAAGAGCCGAAAAGCCCGTATGCTAATGAAATTGCCAGCCAAGTGAATCGGCCCACACACTCGCGCGCTCCTTTTAAAACGAGTGCTCCCATCATTCGTAAATGACGACGTGCTTCCAATCTCGGAATCTCTCGCCCCGACGATATGCCCGAGCGCCGCTAAATGACATTTGCCGGACAACGAGCTCGCTTTACTACTTCCTGCCCCCCACCCCCACTCTGGGCCGCGACTCGAGGCTGAGGAGAAAAGAAGGGCCCGGCGTGAAAAGGATGAGCTGTGATTTACGAGATGCCGCTCTTCGTCTTCTATTCGCTCTTGTCTAGCAGCTCCCCTCTTTATTAGGCCGCGCCTGAGGTCCTGTCTTTTGTAAGCATTTGTAAAAGAATGGATCGGACGGAATTTGAAAGCACACTCGCTCCGAGTAGGCCAATGAAAACGACTTTGGCATTAAATCGAATTGCCAATGAAATGTAATGAAACGTATGAAACTGCTACTCTCCGAGGCACACGCACAACGTATGGCCTTGCGGTGTTGGGGGGGCGGTGGTGTTGGGGGTGGCGAGGGCATACCAATCTCGTAAAGTTAAGCGCCAGGCTGTCTAAGCAGCTGGTAGCAGCTCCAAGTTACGGAAGTGTCGGTTGACTTTATGGGGCACGACATATTCCATCCATATGTAATTCGCCTCCTGTTTCCATAGAATTACATCGAGTGCTGCTGCTGCTATCTATCGAATGCCAACAAGACACGACGACTTTACGTTTCTGTTTACTCGTAAACGATTGAATTGCATCGACGCATTTTCCTTTAACTTTTACCACTTTCCTTCGTTTCCCCTTCTTTTCCACCTCCCCATCTCTTATCGACGCGCTCTCTCCTCTCGTAATTAGCTCGTGCCAGAGGCTGCTCTGTGGTCGGAGAAATTCCCTGCATAACGGCGAGTTTTACATAATAAAATTTACTAATACATTGTCCTTGCGATATTTGCAACTGGACGCCTTTCGTTTGGGAAGCTACCAAAATTATTTCCCCAAGCCAATTAATTAACGGTCATCTATAGGGCAAATGTTGGCAATGCAATATTTGTTGCCCGAATCGCCTATCATAATGGCACTTGAAACAAAAGTTAAACGTCATTTTGTCCACGGGACTCGACTGTATTGTCGTTATTATGCTAATGGGCGGTTAAGACATTTCCAAGAGCTAACTTTGCGCTCGCGCGAACCTCTGCCGCTTATCCCCCACGAAATTCTCTTTCTCAAACGTACATTCTTCGACTCGAATGGCCGCTCGTTTATCACATAGCATTAGCGCCCAATGACATAATTGTAATTTCATATTGTCGAGCCTGAGTTTACCGCGGCAATTACACTGCCCCTACCCACGCACATTGAGAGCCCGAGCGAGCCGAGAGCTGAGGAAAGGAGCACCAGCGCTGGCATTTGCGCTCCCTCCCCCCCACCCGCGGGCCTTCGCCGAAACCCAATGCATCAACAGCTTATTATCATGTAGCGCACTCACCAACCTTGCGATTCCAAAATATTCACGAGGCCAGCTCCTCCTTGAGCGTTGAATCCACCTCGGCGAGCGCCTCTCCTCTAGCGGAGATCCGCGCGACTCCTCGGCATCTACTACGCCCGACTCAAGTCATCATCATCGTCGTCTCGCCCATCCGCGATAATAACCTGCACTCTCGCTAAATACACCATTAAACCCGCCTAGGCCCGTGCGCCCCCGACTGATTGCGCACTCGCGCGAACAAGGTCCAGAGCTCTGAGTGTCCGTCTGTCCGCCTCGAGTGGCCTGAGAAGCGTCTCGGCGCTCACTGCAGGGACGTCGCGGCACACCCGCCCTTATAGCTATCGTGTTGCGTTTCTCTCTCGCCCCGACCTGCGCTCTACCCCTACTCCACATTGACGCCGACGCCGACGCGCTTCTCCTCCCCCACCGCCTCCGCCACCGCCACCGCCACCGCCACTGCCACTGCCACCGCCACCGTCGCCGCCGCTACCGTCGCCGCCGACGCTGATACAGGAGCGCGTGCACGGGATACTCGAGCGTCTCTGCCTCTGTCTATGCGCGCACCTTACGCGCACCTTACGCGCACAGAGATGAGCTTATTACGGGAGACCATAATTTGCACCGATGCCTGTGCCTGGACATTACAAGAAGCGATTCGACGCTAATTTTTCATAATCTTCAGCATTCACGCACCTGCTGTACTTTATTAGCAATGCCCACTGTGCTGCTCAAGTGTATTGGTTAAGTTAACATTGGTACATTTGTATGTTGGGGTGCGCCTGTGTGACATTGAGAAGATCGATGCTTGGACTTGGGATTTTATTAACGAAAATTTACGAAATCTCAGCCAATACTCGGAATGCCATTGCTGTTTATTCTACAGAGTTATGTGTGGCCTAAGCTCACGTGGCGTCACATTAAACGCCCGTACTTATTTTAAGAATTAAAAGCATAAATAAAATTAATATTCCCAGCTCATCTGTGAGCGAGCTTGTGTGCTGATATCTTCGAAGCATACTTTCCACCAAGTTCATGGCACATTCATACGGTAAAGATATCACTCTAACGAATCTATCGAGCAACTGTTTCAAAGTAAATATTTGCCTTTCATAAAGCTTCTACTTTATGTATGCGCAAATATTTTCAAAGAGATTAGTGCCCGGCGAGCGTAACGCCCAATCCAATTGATCGATGCCATATTGCTCTTTCCACTTACTAAAAGCCTTCGCCGAGGCTTTTACAACATTATTCTTTCGTTTGAACAAATCATCATTCTTTCCAATGAAATTATGCTCCGCGCTTATCGCCTCCTCCAATGATATACCGACGTTCTAATATATCTTCGTCCTATAGATTGCTGGCACTTTGCTCGCATTACGTATACTCAAGCTCTTCCCTGCCCAAGCAATCTCAATTCTACGCTTTTACAAACTGTTTAAACAGTTACTTCAATTATTGCTCGACGAGTGAGTTGTAACAGTATTCGGGCCCACTCGACCAAGTTCGCTCCTTAAAATCCCCTCAATAAAAAGCACGTCCCGTCAATTTTCCCGGCAAGAATTTTCTTACTGCCAATTGTTCCATGTTTTCCCAAGATTTTCGCTCGCTCACGATATTACAACAGTAACAACAGTATACTGTAATATAGCATTTATCAGGCTAAATGAATGTTAAAGTAATAATAATGATCGAGGAATTGTGCACTTGGGTTTTTTTCTTTCTTTTAATTTAATTAACTTACTTTTCAAATATTCTTTGAGGTCCAAAGCATTTTGCAATAAATATAATAAAAAAGGAAGTGGTTGCTGTTTTGATAAATATTGAATATATTCATGTTATAATGAACATTTGATAATAATTGAAATTTTTTCACCAATCGCTGCGTATTCTACCAATTTCAATGATATAAATAATGTCGTGAAAGAATCTGAGAAATTTGCAGTACAATAACAATTATGTAAGGAAATTGAGCAAAAGCCATCTGCCATGTATCGTGCGTCTAAAGCAATCACATGTAATTTATTTTCAATAATCACTGCCTATCATTTGGATGCTCGAATAGGGCATTTAATAAAACAAAAACCCGCATAATTTATAACTTGGCGAAATAGCATTTCAAATTACATTATAATTATATATGAAGATATTTTTTCAGATTTTAAGCGAAAAGGCACATAAGCGTGTACATATCAAACATTCTATTGAGTTTGATTTTGAAAAAATTTAGTGACGGTCAATTTTGATTACAAGGTAAGAGTTTTCTTAATAATACAAACTATAAAGCGTTTTATTTATAGATTAACATTACTTGGAAAATTGTTTAACGAATTGTATTCAAGTAATTGCCACTTGGCTATTTTAACCCAAATCACTTCGATTCAATTGTATTAATACTATGAATTGACAATTGGCAATTTTAATTTGAAATTATGTTTTCCAAATATGACTATTTTATTAGTGATTATGTACTCTGTCGTAATTTTATTTACAAATATTTTCATTAAACATTTTCTTTTATATATATATATATATATAATTAAATTGTATTAATCATTTTTAAAATAAATACTGAATGTAAGATTTTCATATGATAATTTCTCATTTCTAATTTAACAGCGTTATTCACTTTATTATTGCAGTATTTGTTGAAGGCCACACCAATGCACGTGAATAATTATAAATTCAACAATCTTGAAAAGTATACGAGGGAATGTTTATTACGTTAATATGTTTATTAGATATACAACGTTAAACCATTATAGACAATAAATTACATATGGATAAACGAGCGCTCTATATCAATATTATTTAATGTTTATTTTAAATTTTCTTAACGAGCTTTTCAATTGTCAACTTAAAAATGTATAACGTTTTACAAATAAAATTACTTGCTTCGTTTCGGTAAATTAGTAACTTTCTTCAACTACGAAGAAATCTATCTGCATATCCACGTATGCGGGTGGGTGCGCGCGCGCGCGCGCGTAACTCCAAGTTTCATTTTTCTTTCGTAGATTCCATGACATTATCGTTTGATATGCAAATGAGACGGAAGCAAAGAGCCGAAGTAGCAGCAGACGCGCAACTAAGGAAGCCGAAACTAATAATATCGTAGCCGAAAATGCTATCGAGCGTAGCAGCTCTCTCTTTTTATGAAAAAGGAAAGGAGCCGCGACGACGAAGAACAGTTATCCTCGCGAATGAAACGAATGGCCGTAATATTTTATTGGTCCGATCTATCAAAGATTGGCTCGCTCGCGACTCAACTCGCGGCAGAGGAACCCTCACTTACACCGAGGCAGATAATCTTATATAATGCGGCTTGGGGCAAACGTTGTCTTGTAATGCAGGCGACGACAAGAAAGCACGCCAAGTAATTGAAATGAGAGAGAATGCGAGGGACAGGCGGCTAGAGGACAATTGGACGTACGCGCAGCTCCCTCTCGTCGGCAAGGAGGATTGGAAATCCCATAATCGCGAGTCGGAGGGATTGCAGTGAGGTAAACACACGTAGCACCTGTCCCTCGACGACTCGGCTAGTATTATTAATTTATCCATTGTAGGTAGACAAGACAAAGGCACACGTGACTACGAATGTGCCCCAACGCCAAGTGGAAAGGGGCTTTAAGGACCTTTTGTTTACCTACCCTTACTCTTATCAAAAAAGGACCTTTACTCACTCGAGTGATAATATTGAATTCTCTTTCGTGCTGGCCTCTCTCGAGCTGCTACTACTTTTAACAAATAATTCCCCAACTTTTTCAAGATCCTGCCCCTTCAATGATAAATAACTGTTACGAATTGCGGGTAATGCAATAGCTTTTCAAAATGCTAATGAATTTGTCGAAACCTCATCCCTTCATAAATTACACTAATTTCTACTGTATTCTACTGAAAAATAAGCAATAAACATCATCGTGTTTCTCTCAAGAATTGGTGCTTGTCATCATTGTCAATAGCATTGCTGTAAAGATTAATTTTCAATTGTATTCGACAGTGTTTAGTTATTAACAATATTGACGATATTAACCATTAAATGTTAAATATTTCGGATAAATGTATAGCCTTTGGCATCAAATAATTTATTATAATTTCTTTTAAATTATAAAATTCATCTTAAATTCAATATTTTCATGAAATTAATAAAAAGTATCTACCAGATGCCAATAAAAAGTATGGTTTTTCTATATTGCGAGAATAATAATTTTATTGCATCGTTAGGAATTTCTTCATAACAATCTAATAAATCAATAATTATATATAAAAATTCCAGTTTTAAAATGGACTATCCTTATACTTAATAACTTTATTTTATTATTGCACACTAACTGTCGTAATGAAATTTTTCATCTTCAAACATATATATTCTATGTATATATAAAAATATTAAAAATAGTACACACGTCATCGATATTTTAAAAAATTACCTTGTAATATACAATCTGCATCTGTTTATGTATAATAGTAATGAAACGCTTTTGCATTGCTAGGAAAAAATGAACGTAAAAATAACTTACCTTTTGCCGGCCATAGTGATAAATTTGTTTGACAATAGACTCGATTGAAATCCTTCAATTTTTGAAGGAAAATTTGAACGGTAACTATTCAAACTCATTTATATATTCGGACATGTAAATAATTACACGGATACATTCACCCGTACACGGTAATAACTCTTCTTTTTTGTTCCTTGCGTGGTGCAATAGGATGAAACGCCAATTTACATACAAGACTCTGAATAATTACATTTGCGAAGAGACTTGTCAAAGGTATCTTAACTTTTTTTAAAAAAAAAAAAATTGCCTTACCAATTCCTTTCCAATTCGTAATATCTAGAATGGATAATGTGAAGTCCTACTAATCAATTGGACGGCTAATCAGATCATTCTATTTGAATACATAAAAATTATTCATTTTCCCAATGAGTATTAATTATCCTGGAAATTCATCTGGCATATCTGATCAAAGGTATAGGCAGCGACTGATATTAATTCCAAATGTCGGCGAGCCAACCATAGTCCTCTAAGATCCATTAAGAAAGTAATAAGCAGCTTTGACTGTTGTACGAACTTGAATGGCTGACCACCGGAT
The DNA here is from genome assembly GCA_030522565.1 of Ceratosolen corneri. Lineage (NCBI taxonomy): Eukaryota > Metazoa > Arthropoda > Insecta > Hymenoptera > Agaonidae > Ceratosolen > Ceratosolen corneri. The sequence continues at coordinate 9,665 of JAPYYT010000207.1, forward strand.
GTGCTCCTTAAGCTGAGGAGCTCATAAACAAACTCCACTACGACTCCTGCGGGACCAACAATGCCGATCTATAGAGTCGAAATTATAAGGACTAGAAGTCATGAGGAGAAAAAGCTGATGCTGGAGTTATAGGGGATTGTGGGGGGGGGGCAAAAGGCCAATATCACATTGTAGGCGAAAATGGCGCACTTACCGCTGCAAATTTATAACTGTATGCAAATATATACGCATATTATATATATTATATACATATAATTATAATTATTGTTGAATCCTTTAAAGATCGTTTAATGGAGAAAACTGATAAGTGTCGTGTTGAGCTTGTTGAAGACAATGTGTGCCTTATTGATTTATTTGACAAGAAAAAGACTTTAAAATTAAATTTATAACATATATTTGGAGATTATATTTTGCGATTATAGAATAATGTGACTTGTACAAAATACAAATAACAATATATATATAAATTTCAGATTTTTTTTGACACGCGCACACACACGCGCATGCGCAATATCATTAAGAGGGAATAGGGGGAATAGATAATAAACAGGAAAATTATCAGAAACAAAATAAATACATTTTTATTTTATAACAATATTTAGTTTTTAAATAGAGAAGTTTTTAAATACAGAAATTGATAAATTCGTTAAAAATAAAATTGCTTAAAAATGTAACAAACTTTATCATAACAAAAAAATAAAATGTAAAGTCATGTGAATCTCATATATTGCTTATAATGAAAGAAACATTTTTAATAAAATAAAACGCCAATAAGATCGGTAGCTCTTTTAAATTTTACTTTGTATCTATTTCCAAAACATCGTTTCTCAATTATTGTGACAAATACTTTTATTTCTGCAACGGAAATCTTTTTTTACTTATCATATTTATGACAAAGTTATGGCTTGAGGCCATAAACTTTATGTTCAACGAGCGAAATAACTTTGCTGTAAAACTACAAAGTATATAATAAGAAAAGGTATTTATTTTAGACCTACATCCAAGTCTACAAGATGTATGTACACTTTGACGAGGAGAAATGAGAAGTTATTTCGTTATCTTATTATACGTTGCGTGTGCACACGCACATAATACACACGCACACACGCACACACACGCACACACATACATACATACATACATACATATATACATATATATATATATATATATATATATATATACACACATGTGTGCACGCACACGCACAGACGCAAACAAACAAACAAACACACGCGCGTACACACACACGCATGCTCACACACGCACACGCACACGCGTATATATATCAACAAAGTCCAAATTTATTTAAGCTTCCTACGTACTTGCTAACAAAATTAGCTTGTTCGTAGACTTTTTCTTCTTCTCTTTCGATTCTCCTTTTTCTCTCTTCTTCTCATTCCTTATTGCCCTCGATACTCCACACGCAGATACAAGGTAAAGTGCGTTTTCTCGGCAATTTTGAAATTGAAGGAAGGGTATACACGGATTTCGGGCGCCATTCACTTTGCATTTCTCATACTACTTGTATATATATATATATATATAAATGGAAAATTTATTATGAACAATATAAAGAGCAGACATTCTTCCTCGGTTTGTTCTGTTCGTACTACTTGCTTTTTTGCTTTTCTTTTTTTTTTTTACAAAATCTCATAAAAATCTACCTTTCAAAAAAAAAAATTATTGATATTATCATTGTTATCATTATCATTATCATTATCATTATTATTATTATCATTAATATTATCATTAATATTATTATCATTAATATTATTGTTATTATTATTATTACTATTACTATTATTATTATTGTTGTTTTTAAGTAGCCGACGATAATAGATATTTCTGAAATACATAAAACTCTTTTCTCTGGTAAGCGTAAAAAGTATTAAAAATACGTGTTTCGGTAACTCCATTAAGGTGCTGTTCTTAAGACTCTTAAATTCTAACGGAAAACACTCGCCATCACATTTTCTCTTTCATTCTATATTGTAGAAATATATTGCGTATATTTACAAATCTCGTCGGCTTTGTTCATCGCTCGCGATACATGAGTTGACGATAAGTTTTTAAGGCACTAGATGTCGTGCGCAACGCGTGCTTACAATTTCTTTTCTCTTTTCCTTACCCTCCGAATGCACATCCTAATGGATATTCTACGTCACTCGCCCCCACCCAACCTAATTAATCCCCATCAGTAATTATTGGCCTAGAATACACTGTACAATCAAGCGTCACAGAAGTGAGACTGAGACTGAAAGAGAGTCAAAGTGTAAGGAAATTATGTATCTCTCGGTGTAAAGGAAAATGCATTGCTTTCGTCGAGTGTGACCGAAGCCACAACAGCTACGATAGTCAGCTAATTAAATGTAACCATCAGGCATTGATAATTTGCCCCAGTGCCCCCCCCCCCCCCCCTCTACGTTTGCCTGGCAGAATATCGAACGCTAAGCGTATGAAAAAAGTGCGGCTGTGCGGCGGCAAATAGATAATCACGTTAAACTCCAAATGATAACAACGGCACTCACTAACCCGTCGTCATCCCGACAATCCACCCTCCATGGCGACAGAACGGGGCGAGGAGACTCGATAAAAAGTAATTTAAGCCGACAATCATTTACTCCTGGACTATTACATCTGTAATGGAATTTCGCTTTGTTGTGGGTGCAGCTCCACCGGGGCTCCTCCACACGCGTAAAAACGTGAAAAAATGACGGAGAAAGGGACAAGGCAGCGATCGGGGATAAGGGAGGCGCGCGAGTAAAGCGATTCCTTTCTTCGCGTCTGATTCGATTTCTCAAAAGTGAAAAGGCATCTAGTGTGTCGCGGACGTAGCGAGATAAAGACGGGCAAAATGAGACTGCCGGCGGCACGGCGATGACGATGAGGAGGACGGCGGCGACGAGGATGGCGGCTGACGCGAATGAGCAGCACTGCTCGGCCCCTGCGCCTCTTCATCTTCTTTCGCCTCTCATTTATCCTTCCTCCCCAGCCCCACCCCCGACCACCCCATCACGCTACACGACCGAATAATCCTCGAGGAGAGTCTCGCCGAAGTGCGTGACCACGTAATCGTGGTAGTACATCATTATACAGAGGGGCTGCCCGATAATTAGACTGGCCCAGACGACGATGTTGCCCCATCTGGCACCCCATTGCCTTTCCACGTACTTGCTCAGCACCGACAGCGGAATCTGTTGATAGACAATGCACACATGCAGACTCGCAATATTTTTATCAACAAGTGTAATTGTTGCGCGTGTTGAGCTCTTTCGGCTATTCCCATTGCCCAGTGAAATTTGTTATACTTTCTCTCCCGCCACCCTCTCTCTCTCTCTTTCTCCGTCTACATAGATATTGGTTTATAAGTGAAGGTATTGCTCCGCGCGAAAATAAGCTTCGAGTGACATTAATGCAATTTCTTGCTTTATGCCAAGAAATTAATTAAGCATTTAAAATTCAGCATAATCCTTACTATTTTCATGGAAAGTCGCTTGTAATGAATAATAAAAAATTGTCATTTATAAATAGCCAGTTTTACTGATTTCAATTTTACCGATTAGTGTCTTCTTGCATGCGCTGATATTATCTAATTATCGAGAATTATATGTATTTTAATGACCAAGTCGTCCGAACACACGTTAATTTACTTCAACACAGACGCACCGAGGCAATTTAACACGGATTATTTATTATATAAACAGCGAAATGTCTTATTTGTATTGGTGTTTTATTAGAAATCGTCCGTTCAATTCATACATGATTCAGTTTTCAATAGTATCACGTATCAACTATTATCCGCAATATTTTGAACAATTAGAGCCTACTGGAACCGTAAGATCGGAGGCTTAATGAACCAAGTTATTTTTGTAAAAACAGAGAGAGAGAGAAACAAATACATATTATTAAATAATAAAAATTGGCCAAGATACTTTATTGAATTTAACAAATATAGCACTCGTTTATTTATACGAGTGCCCTAAATGGCTAAATTATTATTACATGCATTTATCAATCACATTTGCACTTAATCATTATTAATTATTCAAGTTTAAATATTTCCGAGAATATTATTTCTTGGTAATTGAGGTTAGCTAGGTACTACTATCGGCACAATAATTTAATAGCTTTACTATCTTTGTAATTATTATATTTTCAATTCACGAGTATTATTACAACTAAATTGAAGACAGTCTAGCTTTTAAGTGCCAATTCAACGTTAAGCAAATTAATGCACTTTAAGCAGTTTTTTAAATACTTGCAGTAATGTATGCTTATAATCATGACCCCGGCCACTTTTATCATTTAAATCCAACATATCAATAATTTACTTAAAAGTAAAAATTAACAATGCATCGTGTCCTCAGCAAATTCTCCATTACACGCTCCGCAATGTTCTTCGCTAAAAGTGTGCATAAAGCAGAGGAGCGTGAAAGATGGTTGCTTAAACGGGAGCCAAAGTGTTGTAACAACAGCCTCGATATAAATTGAAACTGTGCATATTATTCTTACATACCTGGCCCATCATGCCCATGAACGCCCAGATCTTGAAGGTCTTTAGCGGCACACTAACAAGATACTCGTGAAAGAAAGCGCTGATGAAGAAAACCGTGACGCTCGCTATATTCCTGCTATAGCCCATCTCCACTATTGGTATGTACAAGTGCCTGGAAACGTTATTTTATTATTTATCTTATTGCGTTGTCGTCGGGCATTTATAATTGTTTATTAATATCGCCATCAACAGACATTTTAAAATCATCCCATCAAGGGGGACATTTTCAAAGGAAGCATTGCACACGCACAACTGTGGCTCCATCTACTCACAACGAAGCATCAATCGGTCGAGTATATTGCACGGCAGACATACTTTTTCACCAATAATACGGACAATTAAGCTTTCTGTATTCAGGGCATTTCGAATTATCAAATGTGTCTTGATGTTGAATAAAGTTAGCAAACTAAATCAGAGGATAAGCGAGCTTAGGCTTGAAAAAAATGAGTCAAATTTATTGTACATTTAGTGCATTTGCAATTTGCTCAGATATATATATATTAAGTTATAAGTCTGATCCTTGACAATAATTTAATATTCTCAGAATTCGTAAACCTGGCTCAGATATGATTGTAGCAAAGCAATTAGTATTAAAAAAGATTTTAAACTGAAATTAAAAACAGTTACAATTTTACAATTAATTTTACAATTAATTTTACGTCGTCCTAATGATGAAGGAATTTTTTGGACGGATGAATAATTGAAAAAGGCTTCGAATTCTATGACCGCGACTATGAAAAAAATAATTAGAAGCGATTTGAAAGAAATTGCACTGACAAATTGTTTACGGCGCCTTTGGGCCGAGACTTCCGGCACATTTATTTACTTGATTAATTATTGTTTCCATATTGATGCTTATAATATTTTAGTTTTTTAGATTGTCCGAGCAAATGAGTCGATTCTTGGAGAAACCCCAATGAATTAAGAATAAATAGATATTTGTATCTGGATGTACACATTTTAATGTGGAGGCAACTGACGAATGAACATCTTTTACAATAAATAAACTCTTAATAAATTTAAATACTTTCTTCCTACTGCTGCATATGAGAGAAATTTTAAATTCACACGTATATATGTATGTATGTATATATATGTATGCGAATGTAGGTCGACAATTTAAAAAGTCTTGGTCTTTAAATTTTCTGAGTAGACAGTTGTTTTTTCTCCCCAGTCTCTCTCGGGCATAAAACTTTAAAGAAGTTATGGTTGCGTGTACGAACAAGTCATAAATGTCTTTTCAAAATATTCATCCGTTCACTTCTAATATTGCCGATATAAATACAAACTGCAATTCTAAATATTTATCATTGCATTGCAATTGAGGCATTAATAATTAATTTATGCCGCTAGCGTATCAATATTTATCCAATGTAACGAATTTTACTTGAACGCATAAATAATAATCATTGATTCCATGTTGGTGCTAAATTCAAATAAACGCTTATAATATAAAATGCAATTACTTTTTTTCTCAACAATAGCTGACTCTTATGCCGATGAATTTGTATAAATAAGTGTATAGATGTAAATTTCACGAGAGAAATTTCATTCTTTTTATAATGAAAATGCAAATAGCGTATAATTTTTAACTATTTATTCTCGCGAATAATATGCATAATAATATCGTTTGACTTTTCCTAATAAACTTTTACCTACTGTATTTCTCTTAAAAAAACACGAGAATTAATTTCGTTGGATAATTAATTAAATAAGTAAATCCGCCAATTTCTCCAAAACACTATAAATAGTTTAATTAAACGAGATTCTTTTAATTAGCTTCTATTTCAACAAACAATCTATTTGCTCGTGCAATAATCCCCTTGCTTATCATATGGCAAAAAACGCAAAAAACAACGATATCTTAATACTTTTTTTTTTGGCAATTCGAAGCGATTAAGAAATGATTATGACCACTTACTTCCCTCTCCCTCCTAATTCAATGGGCAAATGCATACGAAAATCTTCTGTCATCGCAACGATTATAACGTAAGCTCAAAGCCGACATAAATGCATACATTAAACTAAAGTCTCGCGTGCTGATTCCTGTAAGGGATAACAAGCCCTAAGTGATTTGTCACCTCGACCAACATGCCGAGAGATGCGTATCATCGTTTTCATTACTTGAGCTTGAGATGATGCCACGAGGCTCCGTAGCATTTGCCAGTAGGGAGGGGCCAATAACGCGAAAAGAGAAGTAGATGCGACTTAACTGCCCCACCCCACCCCCCTCCCCTCCTCCTGCCCCTCGTGCCACGATCCCGAGTGCCGTGAGCCAGGGCTACGTGCCAGTCTCAACATTTCTCTTTCCCCTTTTCTGCGAATAAGCGCGCGAGAGATGCAACTGCCGCCTGATCGCGCGAGCACACGTACGACGAGAAAATTTTTACGCGTAAATATGTTGCGCGTGTGTATGGGAATAAAGAGGGCGGCGAGTGGGTGGGCGGAGGATCGCGAGAAATTCATGTCTTATCCGCGAGACATATTCCTCGCAAATGGCCGGCCATTTGCCTGAGGATAATATGCCGAAACTGGGTACGTTTGCTGCATAATGGACTTTTTGTCGTTTTGTTTCTCCAAATTGTTGCCATACCTTTAACAATTCTTATAAAACATTCCATCTTACGCATTAGGAATTATAATGTTACTTGAACCCTCTCATACGCGATAAATAAACATTTTGAACACACACACACACACATACATACATATATATTTATTGTGGAAATTTTATAAAAATTGTAAAAGTAATTTACCGCTTAAATTGATGGAATTTTTACAGCGACAATTACACATGAACTACGACTATACACTTAGTGAACTATTATTCTTCACTCTTCTAAATACATTTTGAAAATGTATATTATTCTAATTAATTGTTAACAAAAGATTTTTCAAATTTCCATAATATATAAAATATAAAATAATCATTTCTAAAAAGATTTTCAATTTATTTATAACATGTTAGATAATTTGTAAAAAGATGTAATTATTGTGAATAAAGGAATGTTAGGGTATATGTCTGCTTAGCAATATATATGTATATGTGTATATATGTATATGTATATATACGCACAGGTATTAAGAATATTTGTAAGATATTATTGACTTATACTTGGCTTCGCTACAATGCATCAAAATGTGAAATGGAATTTTCTGAAAATGAAACCCATTTACTAAAAAAATTTTCAGTTAATGGCAACAATGAAGTTTCATCAAAAGTTTTTATCAAAGAAAAATTGGATATTTCATCAGTTTTATATTACATATAGTACAGGAAATTCATTTTTGCTAAATTAATAAATATTATTGCATATACAGTAAGAGCAATTACTTATAAAATACTTTAATGAAAACAGCCATACATATCCAGAAAATCGGATTTTTATAATTTATAATCTAATAAGATACATTTAAGTTATTTTCGCCCAATTTAGTACATTCATTTGATTAAAGAAAAATTGATTCAATTATATATTACAATATATGATGCGATTAGAAATTTATAAATTAAATAAGTGATTCGCTTAAATCAATTTGATGTAACGAAAATACAAGTCAATTTTATCCATACATCAGTATTTATCAATACATAATTTCTTTTCTTTATATAATATTTATAAATACGTATTTGTAAAATTACTTTTGCTCACGTAAGACGATAATTTTCACGTAAAATTCTCAAATTTGACAACTAAATTCATCTACTGTAATCCACAATTTAAGATTATTTTCATTGGAAATCTACATTTATTGTTATATACACAAATGAAATATATTGTCATTATTAAATATAAGAAATTAAATATCATTAAAATGTTATTTTTCATTTATATATTTATATATATAGTTATTTATATTTATATTTTCATTTTTTGAAATATTTTTTCATTGTTTTATATAATTTTCAATATTACATCGAAGCAATAAAGCTGCCTCTTTGAATAGTATTTTGACAAAAATTTCCAAAACTATTGTTTCTTTAAAACTAGACAATTGGTACAATTTTAGATTAAAAAATATTAAAAAAATCATCATTGAATATCAATATCAACATCAACATTCTTGACCATAAATAGTTCGCAATAACAGATCAATTTTTATTAATGAAACAGCTTTTTTGAGAAATTAAAAAATTTCTTTGTTGAACGTCGTTCGTGTAATTAAACATACAAACAACTAAATTATTTACAACATTGATACATTCGGTTAATTCATAGTATCATAATAATGTCTACGCATTTATAGATTTAATCAACAGCTCACTCGACAAGTAATATTGGAAAAAAAGAAGAAATTACATAAAATTGTTAAGCATATGAAGTTGAAATGTAAAGCATAAGTTGAACAGTATGAATATTCGTATGTACAGATGATTGCTTTTAAATTTTCTAAAATTTATATTTTATAAATAATAATTTAACATCTATTAAGTAAGAATATTTTTTGGTTGAAAATAAAATGCGATAAAATTATGTACACAAATTTTTAATATAATTTACTTTAACGAAACGCGTAAAATGATGTGTTTGTATAAAATATTGGTATAATGAAGTAATATTTAACGCCTTATTGGGATTGGTTGACTGATTATTAATATGGAGTCCTTCATGTTTGAAATAGAATAATATACAGAGTTCGTTTGATATCTAAATATTTGTCAAACACTCCTCTCCCGTGTATACGCTCACTCACTCACTCTCTCTCTCTCTCTCTCTCTCACTCTCTCTCTCTCTCTCTCTCACTCTCTCTCTCTCTCTCTCTCTCTGTATATACGTATATATGTATATATATACTCCTCTATCTCTCTGTCTTTCATTGCTATTCTCACGTTTACCAATCATTATTTATTTGTACTGCTGAACTCGTATTTGACAAATGAATTATTTACTCTCAAATAATGTGGTTAAACGTATTGCGTTTCCCAAGTTTTTTTTTTAGATGCATCAACCAAATATTAGTATATACGCCCATATTCTACATGGGAAATTTTTTTGTACAAGATCCGAATGAATCAGTGCAAATGCTTGGAATTTATCAATAAAACAAATGACGAAAATTAATCTATTTGTTAGAAATAATTGTTTCTAGCATGAATTATAATTAAGAGGAGTTTAATTTTGTATTTATTAGCTTGAACGTTTATTATTAATAATAATCGTATAATGTAATATGATAATATAATAATAGATATAATGTAGATCTATAGGGCTGTAAAGCCATTATTTAGAAACTTTAATAAATTCTCGATATTTAAAATGTCTGTTCAATATTGAATAAGTCAAATCACTTATATATATATATATATATATATAATTTATCTATTAGTGAGCTTTTCTTTAACCCACAATCATAATGTAAAGCTTATATATTTAGGATTGATAACGCGAAATACTTTACGTAGATTTTTTAGTTTTAGAATTAGATTTAGATTTAGAATTAAAAGTTCAAAATCCGCAATTCAATTCCAAAGATTTTTAAAATCATTGTTTTACAGTATTATAATGCTCGCCTGCACCGCTATTTATTTTTAAAGCAAATATAATAGAAACATACGCCCGGATTTAAATTCAAAAAGGGATGAAACGAACTTATGGTATTTAACGATTTACAAAACATATCGCTGTAAAAGTGCAACACTCAACTCGTCAATATAGCCAAGTGAAAAAATTTTCATACTCACCGTACAGCCCAGCGGTGCACCGGCATATTCCACGTCCTCCAAAAAGTGTCAATGTTATTAGCGTTCCACCAGTCGCAATAGAAATTCCGATCAGCGAAATGCAACATTTCGCCCATTAGATTGAGGTAGGAATGAAAAGACAGGTAGAAAAAGCAAAGCCACATCAGGTGGTTTGGTATCTGCGAAAAAGTAATAAAATGTTTCTTTTGGGGTGAGAAGAATTCTTTGATTTATTAAATATTTCCGTCACTCCCAATGCATATGGCTGAGCACATTCCACCACAAAGTCACGTTCCATCATTTAAATATCTGATGTATATAAAACGATGTCGCCCCAGGACATTTAACAATACCCCACATATACATATACATATATATATATATATGTATATATGATTGCTCCGCGTGATAATTGTTATTATTACAGTCGCAATGATGCTGATGATAATGACCGTTTGATGATTGGACGATCATTAGAATCTGTATATGGCGATAGTGCGTGGTAGTTGCTGTGACGGTAATCGTAAAGATGACGATAAAAATGACGAGGGAAACGATTTTATTGCAGATATTCTTACCATTGCTTTTATGTTTATTAATAGGAATAGTCGTCCATGTAAAAGCATTAGCAGTTTCAATAGTAAGAGAAACTCTAGTAATAATCAACATAATATCGTGAATAATGGATGTCCCAGTTCCTCATTTTCATGCATTCAAACGTATTAGAAAATGTATTAGAAAACGTGTTAGAAAAAGGTTTCAATAATGAAAAGTATCATCAATTATTTACATAAACTACTCATCAAATTGTACAAATATCAAATTCTCTAATGTACACAATTTGTAATTTAAACATTTGCATTACATTATGCCATTGAATTTTCCATTTAATGATTTTTAGAGGACCTTTATCGACATAATATTGCCTTCTTTTCAAATTATCTATAAATGTTTCAATTTTATAATGCACATTTATAATACAAGAGAACTCGCTAAAAACTGCCTTGAAAATGAAGATTTTCGCATGAATTTCGATTTACAGGTTGAAAAATTATATTAATATTGAATAAAATTAGACTTTAAAGTATATTGTATGGACTATTGACTTGAGCTGCCATTTAAATATGTAGATCCATCGGAAACAATAATTGTAATTGTATTTTTTGTTGTTTTTTTAATAATTTACTATCTTGTGCTCACAGTACAGAGATTTATGTTTGCGCGCGTGTTCTATAAAAATCTAACACATTATATTTATCAGAGTCTTTTTATTGAGTTGCATTAATGATGTCTGCAGAGTAATGTCGACTAAATTGTCAAGTACAAGTATAAGCAACTAAAAGTGTGTATTTACTTTACTAAACTTATAATACAGAATATAAATGTGTGCATGAAATTCGAACAAATATTAAGTAATAGCATTCATTTTAATTTATTCGGAATTCATGATTCCCAAGAGAAAATAATGCGAATAAATGAACAACAAATGGAAAATATATATATATTCCTATTATTAAATTATAGAGGTACATTGTATATAAAAGGTATAAAATGTACGAAAAATTCACATTCTCGAAGAATTTTGACAAATAAATTGACTATTTTACACGTAATTCTGATATAATACATATACACTTGTTTATATGTATATAGTTGGTGTAAAAGATTAATTTCGTTTTTCGCATTTAATTCGAATTACGTTGAAATAATTTCATCCTTAATTTATTATTATTAATTTAGGGTTGACGTTGGGTAGACGAATTCGGTTGAGACGTACATGTTCAGTCATTTTAGATCTTTCCAGTCACTTGTCGGGCAACAAATCAATAAAAAGTCCACATCCTCGCTTCGCAATGTTACTTGTGAATTGACCGAAATAATTGTAATGTGCATTATTCGCAAAGATGCGTTAGCTGAACAGAGACAATAATCGAGTACATCGGCGCAATTACTCATTAGCTTTAATCTTGCCACGAGAAAGTCCTTGATTACGTTTATCACATTCTTCTGAGAAGGCAATTAGTTTTAGTCGCCACGTTCATATAGTAAGTACAGCCGCTCTTTACATTTCAATAAACGCACTCGCAGCAAGAATTCACAAGTTATTTCGTCTCGCTTCTCCCAGCCCCAGCTTCTTTCTATTCCTCCAACGTCGTCCCGCCTTTCGTCAAAGCTTTAATAATGCCGGCGGTGAAGTAAAAAAGTAGGGTCAAGTCTTTTTTCGCCAAGGGGCAGCTTTCAGCGGTGTAAGAGAGCAACCGAGGTAAAGGAGGAGGTGGAGGAAGTGGAGGAGGATGAGGAAGAAGAGACCGAAGCAGAGGAAGAGAAGCCGATGAAAGAAGAAAGCTCTCCTGGCTTCGGAACCAAGAAAACTTCCTTCGACGTTTTAATTTCGTTTTCTCTCCTCCATGACTTTCCTTCCTTCCTCCATTCATCCGGTAATCAACAAGAGATGTACGGGGATTTTTCTCTCTCATCTGGAGTTTGCCAGCGAGAGGAAGAAAAGGCAAGAGGGACATGAGGAACGTCGTTGGCCAGCAGTGCGAATGCCACAAAGAAACTCGATGGTAAACTTTGAGCAACTGCCCCGCTATATGCCATTGTGCTACTATTCTCTCTAGCCTGCTTTTGTCAATGCATGTGCGCCTCTCTCTCTTAGCTCTCTCTCTCTTAGCTCTCGCGCCCCGACGGACGCTTCAGATCTGGAGGTAAAAATTGAGAGCTCGCATAATGTTCGTTCTAATCTATAGTCTTGGTGCTTCCACATGACGTGTTGTGGATACTTTGTCCTTTTTTTTTTTTTATCAGAGCATACGTCCAAAAGGACAGGATTCTAATAATTGCGTTTTCACGAGCGTGAGCGCGCTTTCTAAACAAGCGGTCATGCGATCAATTGACACATCCATATATAAGAAAATTGTCGGGTGTGAATAGACACAAGACACTAAATCCACGTCCGATCAATAGTTTCGGCTACTTTGTATTTCAAGTTATTGCTTATTGCTTAATTGCTTAATTTAAAAAAACAATTGAAACATGTCTCAAGATATCACGTTAATAATGATAATTACAAGGTACATGCGAGATGATTACCGATTCTATTGCCAAATAAGTTTGCATTTAAGTTTGAAAGTAAAATTCAAAGTTACGCGATATACATGGTATATCGATGAAAGTTTCATTTTATAAAAATTTTATCAATTGTAAGAGAGCAACGAGGGAAAATGAAGATCTAAAAACAATGTGAAATTGGCGTAATACTTGTTACACGTACAAGTTAAAGATGATTAAAAAGACGAAGAGAGAAGTGTACCTGCGGAATAATGCCGGAATGGCTTCGCAGCTCTAATTCTGTATCACGTTACCTTCGTTGTTCTACTCTAAGAAAATGGAAAATATCGATTAGAGTGGAGGTCAATATATCTTTTGCGCCACTTCCATAGGGTTTAGACTTCCTAACGATGCATCTTTGATCAAAGTCATGGATCCCACTTCGTCCGATGCAATATTCATAAACTCAATACATCTGCATCATGGATGAAATAGACTTTTGAAGATTCTCTCCTGCATTAATGGCTTGGCTGTACCAACGAAGCCGAAATGGATAACAGAAGCGAAGCGAAATGAATTGAAAATCATTGGAAGCAAAAACCAAACACACAGATAGTCCTCCGTTGTATTAACAATATTGACAATTAATAAGTTGCCTTTCATGAATATATATATATATATGATAAACTCATTGGTTTTAAATGGTTACACCTTGAAAGGACAAATTGACCGTAAAATTAATCAAAAGGCTGGATTTTATGTGACCGATGCCACAAAGGATCTCAATATAATGACATCTATTGGGTGTGGCAGTGAGCATACAACCAACTTGACATATTTATTATATATTGCAAGGAAATAAAAATTGCGACTATTTAGAAGTAGTTTGTTAAAAATAATTGTTGAAATTCATTTACCAATGTAATTTCCTCATTTAGTACAATAATAATTTCTTTACTCTTGGCTTAATCACTTTCCTACAGCTGCCATTATAAATACGACGATAGGGCACTTTATATTAACAATTTAATCATACAATAATATTATTATAGCAACAATACCTCGGCTTGTTGACTCATTTCATCGTACGTGATTACATTGTAATGCTCCGCTCTATCACGCTTTATAGCTTTTTATTTGGGCGAAGAGGCTTTATCGTCGGCATTCGTGTCCGAATTCCATCAGCTGTGCATACTTTATTAATAAACGATACTTCCAACTTGACGCGGATAATTTTCAAGTCATCGAAATTCAAAGCTCGACATCGCATTTACACAATGAGCGCTTAAATCGAAGCATTTAACGCATGTAATTGAATCGTAATGTGCAATATGAATTGAGCTTTGGACGTAAGATAACGATAGGACAAAGATACCGAATTAGGCATTTGACGGGAGATAATTTCGCCAGGTTGGAGCATAGATTAAGCCTTTCTTGGGCTGACGATCGTAATCGTAATGTGCCGTGGCGATTTGATCGAGCCAATTTTCGCGGATCTGCCAATCTCGGGCCAAGATAGATGGTTGAACGAGGACGGATTTCCAATTCCTCGCACGCACCCTCGATAATCGTCCCCGGCGGGCTAGAATTAGCTCGATTGTAATAATTAGGGCGTTGAAAAAAACTCGGCTCGAATTATTCTCCACGAGCTCTTTAATTATACGGCGAATTTGCTGCGAATCCCGCCGAATGCATTGGACCGCATAGACGACTCCATGCACTCAATTGAGAGTTACCTTGTTATTATTTTCACCTCCTTCTTTTTCAAGCGGACAGTGTTCGATTTCCCATCCACTAATTTCCCACTGAGCTTCCAATTAACACAGATTATATAAATCTGACTTTGGCGAGCGCGCGCTCACCTCACCTGAATTGCGCATAATTCTCCATTGTAAAGAGATGTGCGGCTTTCATCTCCATCGAATTAGTTTTACTGTGTAGAAATCACTAGATGCTTGATGGTGAGACGGGATGAAAAATTTTTTCGGTATTTATTTCAAGCTTGTTTCAATGTTTCTCCAAACCTTGTGTCGATGTCTGATATTATCACGTTGTCGTTGAAAATTGTTGCCCGAGCATCTCCAAGATTTTATTATCGCTCACCTTCCAATTACTATTTATGTCTGTTTTGTCCCAGAATTTCATAAACTACTCCATCTAGATTATTTAGTTAAATGAATATGCCAAAACATATTTTACGTACTCTCGCAGCAATAAATTACCTTTTAGCATAAAGCGCGAGCTTAGTCAAACGTTACTCATTTAATGACCATTCCAGGATAATAATTAATTTCCTTTTGAGATAAATTGCTTTGATAAGTGCGGCATATAAATGGAAAATACGATTGCAGATGAAAAGCATTGTGTATTGTTTAGCTAAATCCCCCCCCAAACGTTGAAGCTTCGAAATCTCATTGCAACAATTTGCTTTCTATACATTGCACTTTTAAACTTCAATGCATTCGATTTTTATCCACTTTATCTTCCATCCATCTTACGGTCCATCATATCTTATGTTCTTTTATTTTCATAAATTAACAATTTTGTTGACAATCGAATTAGCATAGCTAAATAAAGATTTGGTAGGCCGAAATTCCGCCGACTGGTGTAAAAAATATTCTCCCGCAAATGTTTTATTCTAGGCTCATTTAATTTATGAAAAATGCACAGTCAGTGAAGTAGCGAGATTAATTGAAGAATGTAATTATAGTATGTAATTCCGCGATGCCAAAAATAATTGACCTTCTTTAATTCCTACGACAATCAATAAATATAATTATTAAATATTCTACGTATACAACGAAAGCCAATAATAATATTAAAGTACTTTTTTTATTGAATTAATTGTTCAAATAAAACCCATTTAGATTTATATTATTATTCGTAAATAAAATGAAAACATTTGGCCTGAAATACTTTGTAGGTCGCAATTTCCAAATTCTTTTCAAGCGCAAAGTCCACATTCTTAATGCTCGATATCATTGGTTTTTTCTTATATGAATTACAACTAATTTTAATAATAAAAAACTATTAATAATCAATCTTTGTTGAAAATCATTTTTCAGCTTCAAAGTAATTGTAATTTCTATTATTTTGAATAGTGCTGTTGTGCATGCTACGTGTACTTCAAGTCGAACT
This sequence comes from Ceratosolen corneri, assembly GCA_030522565.1. Taxonomy (NCBI): domain Eukaryota; kingdom Metazoa; phylum Arthropoda; class Insecta; order Hymenoptera; family Agaonidae; genus Ceratosolen; species Ceratosolen corneri. The sequence goes on from JAPYYT010000207.1 coordinate 26,095, forward strand.
TCGCTGTGGGTAAAAATTTATTTTTAGAAGCGAACGTCATTGGAAAATTGGTATCCGGTGAATAATAAAAAACATTTATTTAAATACCATCACGACGTATTTTGACATCTCTATCGATCAATTGTTTTCGTTTTACGTTTAATAATAAATAATAATAAAAGAAGAAGAGGAAGAAGAAAACAAAGAAAAATCTACGTGACTCTAGGTAAAATTCCCACACACACACACACCAATTTGGCCACAAATCGGCAAATAAGTGTCGCTTGATTGATCAGCAGATAATAAAATTGGGAAAAACTTACCGCCAGCTTGAGAAGGCGCTCAGAGGCCTTGGCGACGTCCATATTCTGCAACACACACAAACAGAAATCTCAGTTCAAGGACCATAGACTTGAGGCATTTAAGTTGGAGGGCAAAGTGAAGGTGATCGCGCGGGAGGTAAAAGTTTCGCTTGGTGGGGCTCCTGGCCGAGCAAAACCAATTGAGGTAAAACTCAGCCCAATTGATTGCCGATTATTACGGGGAGTTTATAATTAAATAGGGACTTGGCCCTTTCTGCAATTGCGTACGGAAGAAAGTAAGGGAATTGTTTCGAGAAATTTGCAGGTGTGAATTTACGGAATAGGCTGCTCTCGCGCTGGAAGCTCGGGTAATTTCTTGCCTATTAACTACCGAAGCTTTTTCAGCTCCCGGCCAACTCGGTAATTTCGCGTTGCTGCTTATTATTTCGCCCTGAAAATCGCGAATCAATATGTGAAAGGCACGCGTAGTGTTGAGGTGGATTTGCCCATCGAGGGTAGCTTGGCCGGTAATTGCACTTGCACGAAGAATCGTACAGTGAGCTCGCGATACGAGAATTGCTGCAAGCTCCCTACGCCAATTGAATATTGCTAATCATTACAGCAATGAGAATTGAGAAATTTAGAATGAATATTTATCCACAGGCTACCTTATTGCCCTGAGCTAGCCATTCGTCCAAGCCCGGGGACACGATAAAACATCGCATATTCAAGGTCGGTGAGGCAACTCGACGATGCGCGGATAACTGCAATTGCAAAGTCCACTCCGCGGATTAGACGGCGAAATAAAAAAGGCAAAGAATTCAATTAGTACCTCCGTCCTAGGACGCACTATTTCCCAACTTGGGTATCAAGTAAAGCGCTTCGAGGGTCTTCGCTCGTGGCTTCCCTTAACTGCAACCAACGATTAATTATAACCTTTACGAGGGCCATGCTCGTGCCGACCACCTATTTTACTAGGATGGCGATCTACCGCTGCGTACCGCACACACAGACAATTTCCTTTTCGCGAATGCAACCCTTGTCATTCCCCCACCCCCAAACCGATCCTCGGGCTAACGTTTTTACGGCCACGGTGCTTTCGAGCGCTAATTTCGCCCATATCACTTGCTCGCTTCCCTACCGCCGCTCCTTCTCACTTTTTGCTCCTCTCTGTTCCCCCCGCACTTACTTTCGCGACATATTCACTTTCACGGCGAGCCAGCCACATTGATAATTTAGTGTACTTATATCGGCCGCTTCTTGCCCCTCTTGGATCTCGGTGGGTGACGATCCAATTCGTCGTGCGCAGACTGCCGCCCCTCTCCCCCCATCCATCCACGAATTAATTTCCGTTAGTTTGGATAAACGCTCGCCGATTGGAGATTGTTTTGTAAGGCGGAGGCAGTGTTCGGTTTTGTTGGTTTGCCCGACGTGAATTGGCGAGCGGAAGTTCGCAGTGCTTACGGCCAGCATTTACTCGCTGATTAAAATCAGTCCTGCACTGGGATCGCAATCATTGCAGGCCGAGTCGTGTCCGCCGTCTTGGACCTCTCGGTACGCGGGATTATTGGTTTGAAAAATTATTGGCTTTGAAGGTAGAGATTAGAAAAATTGCCGGCTCTTGGGGCCAAACTAACGCCAATTTCGTGGGTATTCGTGGCCTAAAAACTCCTTACGTCACTCATTTCTAATTAAGTAGATTAAAAACATTGTTCACATCACTAACTAAGATATTCGAAATTAAGTTATCTAGGTTAAGTGTATTATTGCAACTATTCAATTTATTCATTCAGCTATTTATTCGCGAATGTTGCAACCATTCACGATATCCGATTCATTGTCTTTGAATGATCAAGAATCGAGTCACACTCATATGCAATAAAAAAAGACGGCTCACTCGTCTCAAGTAGACCGTTTGTCTGAGATTTCAGTTACGCACTCTCCGTAATTTAACGTATTGTAAGTGAGAGAAGAAAGTCGGGAGGAAAGAAACACCGAGCCCCCTATATAGCCAATCCGAGTAAATTTTAATTAGATTTATGTGGTCGCACGTATGGTTTTCCTTCGTCATACATTCGAGATGAGTGAAGAGACTCTCTTGTACGACCACCAAATAAAAAACTCTCGCACTTGGATTAATTGCCTCGAAGATATTCCCAAGTCCTACAGTTTCATTGATTTAGAAAGTCATTTTAAAAAACTAGTTGGAAAAAAATTTTATAATTTAAATAAAACATTCTCAACGCGATGAAAATATTTTCAAACACTAATATTATTATTGTTGTTGCTGTTGTTTTTATGTTAACGACATACTGACGTGTGTTTTTATTCTATTGCATGATGCATATTGAATAATATTTACAGTGAAAAATTGTAAAACACATTTATACTAAAAACTCTTACTCTCACTATCATAATTCTTGGTATTCTTAAACTCAAGAGGCAATAAGTTTAATCATTTTCTATAATTTTATCACGTACGTTACGGTAATAATCGTGGAATTACAAATTTCAACAAAACATTGCTACTATTGTTACTCAAGTAATTAAATCAAATTAATAAACAAATCCAAAGTGTAACGAGAGTATTTGAATAGTTTAATGAAGGAACTGGAGTTGAAGTTTCTATACCAGCCGGCCATCATCAAGTAAAACTGCATAATATAATGTTCTTAATATATAATATAACATAATATATCTTCATATAATATAAGCACAGAAATTAATAAGAAAAATTAAAGTTCTTTGGAGTCATAATTCCTATTTCTATTTCGTCAAATTATTATTCTACTTGATGCACAAATCATTGTATCAGCAATACGATCTATTAAATTATAAGTTGATCGATTATTATAATAAATTACGAATAGAGCAAGAAATTAATCCAGTTTATGTTTATAATTATATTGGGACTAAAATTTATTATTAATATTTTTACAATTATCATGATTTATATGCTATCTATAATTACATAAATATAATTCTCTCCCAGTAATGTAAATACATATTTAAGAAATAACACTGATTTGAGTAGGAATTAATTACCGTGAAATGAACGTAAAATAAATAAATCTATTTAATAATTTTACGAAAATTATTCATATTACACGAGATGAATTTTAAATACGCTCACAAATTCCCTATGTAACATAAATATTAGCAATATTAATAACAATGTAAATAATACGATATACATATATATATATCTTTGGTAAATTAGATAAAGTGGTAATAATTGTAGGAAAAATTCTATTGATCATTCAATTTCGGTTATTTGGTCCTCTTATCAAATAATTTACTAAAACCGATATTGCTGAAACACTAGATTACAAACAATTATTATTAATAAATCTCGTGGAAATTATCAAACAGTTATTATTACTGGACTGTTTAATATTATTCATTTATGAACTACGTAATGAGCTAATATTTCTATTTCAATTTAACTTTAGCCATCAATTCTTAAATAATTCGTTATAATTAATTTTAACCGATAACAAAAAATATAATTCAAAATTACCTGTAGTACATATTTATTATATTCACTGTAGAATAGTGAAAGTCATATTTACTTAATATTAATTATATATCCTGGCTGAAATTGTAAATTTAGGAATTGGAAATTTAGGATCCTGATCCTTAAACTAACCAATTGTCAAATACAATAATAGACAGTTTATTCAACACCTCGTATAATAATTTCATTTTATAAATTAAATGAAACAAAAATCATCACCATATATAATGGGAAAGAGCAAACAAGGAATAAAATGTTAAGCAGGGGCTTGCCTTAGTGCATTCTAATTCGGATTTACAATCTCGAATTAATAAGAATATGCAAAACTGCATCTAAATCCCTCGCCGGCAATTGAAATAATACACGAGAGAAATTGCAAAAAAAGGCGATGGAAGTCTCATTTCTCTTGCTCTCTCAATCATCTCGTCATTGGATATTCGGAAACGATGAAAGTTAGACAATTCCGAATTTGTCATTTTAACAGTGCGAAATGAAGCGTTGTTATTGGCGAATATTCTTTGTAAGTCAAAATTAATAACAAATATTACTAAAAACTGCAATTACATCATCGCTTGTACGTAATAATCTTCCCTTTTGTTTGATTCCTTCGAGTCAAATTCGGTTTGTTTAATTAAATTATGATAATAGATGTCATTTAAAATTACTTCCATAGTATTTCTCATATAATTGCAGACCAGCATTAATTGTTATGACGAGGAAGTTTTAATTAAATGCAGAAAATTTTTAATTTGATGAATCTTGTTTAATATATTCGTATATACTTTCAACTCATAGCAAATAAAAATTAGAGTTGCTGAACTGTTTGGATTCCTTAAGAGCGTAAGCTAGAAAATATGGAAGAAGATGCGAAGAGAGACAATAAAAAGAGTAAAATAAAAATAATGAACTTTTTTTTAACATTTCACAAAAAAAAAATAAATAAATAAAAAAAAATACATATTTAATTATATAATTTAAAATACCTAGCAGAATGTTGTACAGTATAATATTTAAAAATGCATATAAAAAACATTATATCTGAAGAAATCCATGTCCATGTAATAAACATTCACAATACATTATAAATAATTCCAATTAATATCTTAAAATTGAAATTATTTTTCAAGCTTTTTAATACTCATTGACAATAATAAGAGTATAAGATGGCCAATTTATGTAAATATACCGGACATGCGTAATAAAGGTGAGCAATGCACTAATTTGCTATCGAGAAAAGGATATTTCACTAGGCACGACAGAATGTGTATTATTTAAGAAAATTATGAATACGTGAATCAAAATTTCTTTAAATTCCTTCAATATAGATGATGAGAGAGAAAATTGAATTTCTTACTTTTAATCTTATTGAGTTTGTACGTGATCGATAAACTTTCATCGTCAGCTGCTTATTATAAGCCTTTGCAACACGTTTAAGGCTTCACTCTCGCACAAACGAAACGAACCTCCTCTTTCTCACTTTCCCTTCGCTCTTCCACTCCCCTCCCCAATACCCCCCCCTCCCCGGCTCCCGCTCGCTCTCTTTTTCCATCTCTCTAGGTTCATCATAATCCCTTTATACCTTCCAGTCGATACAAATGAAATTCGCTCGACAAACAAGGTAGCAAACACCTATCTATCTCACTCGATGACGTGCTCCGAGAGCATTCACCCCTTTACTGAAAGAATCTTTTTATCTTTTTTCATACACGCCTAACCAGCTCTGCGTCAATTGACATTTAAAAAGTCGAAGGAAGGATTTCATTGACTGTATTATAAAGTGGAGAGAAGTTTGTTCCACTCTTAATTTTATTATTAAATGCCGTGCGAGAGTCAATAAAAGTAATTATTATATTTTATTACGTACATTTTGCTCTCACTCGCCGAGTGTCGGACTTTTCAAATGAAATTAATAATTACGTTTAATCCGGCTTTCATCGAATTCAACAAGTCAATACGAATTTGAAATATAACAGAGTAACAAAATTCCAAGTTATACACACACACACGCACACACATATATATATATATACGTGTCAAAATAATTTTTCTAAAATATGCCTTCAGTGCAATATTAAGTTTTCGTGACAATTTGAAAGCCTAAAAGCTTAAATAACACTGCTGAATCAGCAAAAGTGGTGGGGGAAAAAAAAAAAAATTATCCTAAAATTTAATTCAAAGGAATAAATATTGCTATTCTGCTATATATATATTAAGATAAGCTCATTTGAGGGCGTAACCAAGAGAGTCCGTGGCCGCTATTTCACATAATTCCCTCGAGAGCACACTTAGTCAACAAGATTTAGAGTAAATTAAGTAAATTTTGCACCGAGACGCGCCTTAATATCCCCAGCCTGGGCTTCCAGTCGCTTACAGCTACTTGAAATTTTGATTTGCTCGACGAATCGGAATAAGTGCGTGAACTGGGGAAGCTTCTCTTCGCGGAAATATCAATTTTCCTGTCATCCACTTCGTTCTGCAAACCCATAAGTGCACCCTTTCAAGCAGGGGGAGCCTTAAGAAATGTGTATATACCGACCGAGGAATGAGAGGAAGGAAGATGGGACTGATCAATGAGTACTTTTAGTCTGTCGTCGGATCGATGCTAGGCGATGGTTTTTGTATGGGTTTTGCATGGTTTTTGCATGGTTATTGCATGGTTTTTGCATGGTTATTGCATGGTTTTTGTACTCGGCAAGACCGTGTGGAAGATATTACCATATAGGCTTCTGGTCTAATGCTGACTGAACGCAAAACTTATCGTTAGCGTTCAATTTAATGCGAGCCATCTCATTTTTCACGTTGGAGAATTTGAGATTACGGACTTTGGTTGTGCAAATAGATTTTTCATATTAAATCAATACAATATTTTATATGATGTCAATGCGCACCATTTCAAGTGCTTGTGGATAGTATTATCAAGGTTATCTATTTTGTGTACACACATATTAGTTGATTTAACAACTATAATACTACTTTTATTGCCGACTTATTTGCGCGCGAACAATAATTAGAATTTATTAATAGCTATTTGTTTTACGAAATCTTACGCGCAATTTTCAAGCAAAAAATGGAATTAATAAATTGAGGTCAAATGAGACAAGAATGTCAGTTAACCAAATAGTACCATAATAGCGCAGATTTTAGTGGAGGTAATTTATAGTTTTGAATTATAATAAAAACGTTTAGAAAAATAAGTATGCCGCCTGCATGGCAAACAATTCGTACTTACAATAGGAGGAATATTATTGCACCCTTTAAAAACTACATGGATTATTAAGTGAGACTTTTGTGAAAAAGTGAGAATCATCATTTATTGATGTCATCTTGCAAACTTTGAAAATTCTACGAAAATTCAAAAGCGTTCTATAGTAAAATTAACGTTCGAAAAGTTTAACTTTGAACTTTCAATTTTATCATTAGGAGCACGTCGAAGATGTTGAAAAATCTAATAAAAATATTATTATTTTTTAATAAAACAATTCCGCTACTTATTTCACTAACTTACATCATTTCGTAATGAGATAATTGTTAATAGTGAGACAATAAACATTCATTATTCGGCTGTTTAATAATGAGAACAGAATTTAATTTGTTGAATGGACAATTATGAAAAATATTTTTCAATTAACAACTAACCTACTCAACTCCAATTTATACTGCAATATTTAACTAAATGTTCATTCGATTTAATATAATAAATCTAATTCATTTGGTATTTAATAATTATTATTTTGAAGTAATAAAATTTTGCATTTTGAAGCTGGATTTTTCGGGAAGACATTGATTTTATCAATTTGAATCATTAATTGCTCGATAGCCTTGGAATTACATGAACTCACAGTGTGAAGGGGGAAAAAAATGCCACAAAATTGCAGTGAATTATGAAATGTAATTGAAATACTCATTTAAGCTATTAATCATCCCGTGCATGCAGCATGAATATTTCGCAGTTATATTCAAAAAAGTGCATAATACATCTATTTGTTTAACATGGGGATGCGCGCATTATTGCTCTATGAAATGAAACTACATTCGACACCTATCGCCAAGCATTTATGCTATTCATGAAATTTCCTTCTCATTCGAGATGCGCGAAAGCTCGTACTGATTTAGTAAGCACTACTATATTAAAAATTCTCTTCCCGCAAGCTTTCATTACGAATGCAGAAAATAGAGTCGCAAGGCTAGTGGAACCGGCCATAAGAAGTACACACACGCACACACGCACACGCGGCCCGACAAATATCTACGGATATTTAACAGAATTTTTATGTGGCGTCGCTAGTGAATTCGCGCTGAAACAGTAGATGAAGCCGAAGGAGAGACAGCCGTGGAGATGAAAAAAACTTAAGAGTGACGAGCAAAGGAGAGGCGGCCGCAATTTCTTCCTCGTTTAATACCACAAGCATTATGGCGCGGAATGTGATGAGAAAGAAGATGACTCGACGACGCTCGGGCTGCCTTACAATAAAACTAGTCACACGACCTGGTATTCCCTGGCATTGCTGACCTTCATTTTTCTCAGACTCTTGTTTTATTGTCCTTGTCCGGAGGGTCCTGCGACACGGGTCTTGACACGAATTATTCGCAATAAAAAATAATCCTTTGCAAGATGCTGGACATATAAGTGTTCGGTAGTGGGGGATCATCTAGCCATCTGTCATTGGGATTTGAAATTAGATTCTAATGTATTCCACTCGATATAATGCACACGTCTACCATTACAACAAGATTTTTGAAGAATTTTCAGTACGTTCGACAGCATTAATTACCTCGTGAAGTTTTAATTATAAGATTGCAATCTTAATAGGCTGATCTCCAATCATTATTCTTCCCTTCAAAATGAAAATATTCCTCTGCGCAATCACTCTCTCAATCAAACTCTCGCAAAAATTTTTGCTTTCACCATTAATTTGTTAAATAATAATACCAATAATAATACCAGAAATCGAAAATTCAAGCAAACCAACGCCATAGTCACACCAACTCCCCCAAATCCCGCAAATACAATAGAATTTCTTCGAGGCAGCTCCTCGTTTGAAAAACTGAAATGATAAATGGCACTTGTGTGAGATCGATTGGAGCGAGAATCAAGCCCCAAAATGTTCTCTAATAGAGCAACTATCTTATGTAAAACCGAATTGGGAGTAAAGGAGAGGGCGAAGCGCTCGTGAGGTGAAGGAGTAAAAGAGAGAAAAAAAATCACAAGTACCCGACTCCTCGATGGGAAATCGATGCTCGTATTTCATCAGTTTCGCAGTCAACGACTTTTAGGTCGATGTGTAAAAAGACACGACATCTACGTCCTTCCTGTAAAATCCTTAAAGTGATCGGCTCCTCTGCCACCCCCCCCCCCATACCCCCATAATAACCCATCGAACCCGAGCTGTGAGAAAAGTACGGGAGCACGAGCTCCGGCGCGTCCTCTTACTCCTCAAGTCAAGACCATAAGTCGGATACTTTGATTTCTTTTCTCGTACGAGCCATACGCTTGGTGGCTATTCGTTCTCGTAATGAACGCCACGCTATTGAATGACAATATGAGGAGATAAAATGTCAAGACATTATAATGGAAACAGTGGGTGGGCTTTAATTAAATTGCCTTCGTGAGCGTGAATTCTCATTTCTTTGGAGAAGACTGCACTGCCATACATAATATGTGATTGCAAATTATTTCACTCGGCAATAAACAACCTGCGCCACTTTATAATTACCTTCCCCCATACAAAATACCAATACAATTACAACGCACCTTTGTTTATATTCACTTAACTGCCGTATGTATACATCTGTATATTTGGAAAAGTCTCATTTCCTCGGCAATGAAAATACTTTATCACAATTTTGCCACTGCGTATATACTTTAAATTTACCAAAAAAAAAAAAAAAACATAATCCCCCACCCACCCAATGCTATAATGAGAAATTATAAATAGCCATTTTTTCTAAAATCACGCTTATTTGCTTCGTGTCGTATTTGGATATTTCTTTCGATAAACAGCGTGTGTAGTAAATTTATAAATTTAAATATAAATTTATAAATGTTTATAAATATGGCGTTCTAGTTATTCTGGTGAAGAGTATATAAGAGACTAATGGCGACCAAATGTTAAAAATAGTTTAGAGTTAAGGTAGCAAAACACATCCAAGATTTATATTAGTGAGTAATGGGACAAATTAAATTTGCTATTCAATTGATCAGTTATTTCGTCAATTGTATCAGCGATGAGATCATAATGTCTGTAAACAGGCTTAGAAATACATATTATTGTAACTATTTAAATACAATTATATTAATATAATAGGGCAATCAAATTTTATTCTTCACATCAACTTCAAGTTAACTTAAATGCAAATACGTTATTATGTCGTTATGTAGTAAGATTTTTTAACTGCAATTTTCTCAACTCTCCCTCTTTTTTCATAAATCTTCGTTTTTTATTCTCTAATAAAAATGATTTACGTTTGTGTGTTATAGAAGAAAGTTAGAGCATTATTACTATATATATATGAAATTTTACAAAAAAAAATCCATTGATCATTTTTTAATCAAGTACGTATTCTCGCACATTTTAATGGAAAAACTGATTTTTAATTTACAAAGCAAATAAAAACGTCCTCATAATTTGTCGTTTCGTTTTATTTCTCAACTCAAGTTACGAACAATCTGTGTCTTTTAATACATCTACATTCATAGGAGAGCAATAAAAGCTTTCTCATGATATTATTATTTAATATTGCATTAAACCACGTTTATTTATTTTTTCTTTTCAAAATTACTAAATTATTAAACCACAATTTTTTCATAAATTAATACGAAAAACAAACCATTTGGTCATTAATTGTACTTTATAGAATATCGTTTATAATCATTTGTCTATAAAATTAATTTTTTCGCTTTAAAATTGCACGCAATTGAGGCGATAATTTATTTTATAAATTATAAAATTTAGAATACTTGACAATTGAGCGATTGAACTTAATCGTTTAAAATTTAACAATAATTCTACCTCATAATGACATAAGCAAATAATTTTTTAATTATAAATAACGTTTGCCCTATTAAAACAGGTTTGAATTCTTAATTTGATTTATCGCATACTAAGAATTGTATTCCTAGTAGCATATTTTTGCCGATGAATGGATTTAAAAGACGACTTAATATCTTAATAAAACATTTTGTATTTTTAAAAGTTCCAAGCAGATGGCCTCGCGACATATAAAACAGCCGGACAGTCACTAAAAAACTACATAAAACTGATAAGAAGTAGAATGCTTAGCTTTATACCGATTCTTTCCTCTTTCAATCCCCAATGACACGGCCAATTGGATCTTAACGACAAATTAAATATAAACTATGAAATGCTATATTACATTTCAATGTAATGTACATGCATCAAAATATTGGCAGAGGCATTAGGAGCAATTGGATAATTTTGCTGTGAAAGAGCTTTTCCACGTAATAATAGCTTTCCCCGAATCAAGAAACTATTAGTGTCGAGAATTTATCACACACGGGCAAATATATTTCGAACCTAATATCCCCTCGATTTGAAAGTGAAAATGTCATTACAACTAGTTAGACAGTTGGAAAGTGGCAAATGTAATGGAGGTGCAAGGGCGGCCAGAACTTTCCTACGTACATCCACGATTAGACGAGTATGACAACGGATTTCCGCGCACTCGCGAAACTACCAACGTCCATTCGAGTTATTAAGTATTTACATCTGGATGCGTTCGCATTGTATTGTATATCCGAGAGCGCATCCACCCCCACCCCACCACCACCTCATCCTCCACCCCAATCTCCCGTGGATAACAGTGGATGAGAGGAAAGTGGCTTAGCTGCGAATTTCAACAAATCGTTTGTATTCTGTAGCACGCCCCTGCCCACCAACACAAGCGCACGCAAGCTAGTCCCCACTACCCCACACCACCCCACCGCCCGTAACACGTGCATTATTATCGGAGCATTGCAGGTGAGCAAATGGAGATGGGTTGGCCTTATGTGCATGCTGCAATAGTGCCGTGCAATTGCCTTTGCCGTATGGCTAGCGGAGCGGAAGATTTGAGCTTTTCTCATTATCCATGGTTGTACTTGGTGGGTAGATAAATATGTCGATATTCCATTGGTTGAATATTTTCTCTTATATCTACGGCGTTGTTATTTAGCCGCTCTTTGCTTATGAAAATAGCGATCTCAACGCGTCCATTTGCGCTCAATTGATTTTGTCAGTGAGGCGAAAGTTGGTAAATACATTTATTATCGAGGTAAGGAACGACAAAATTATCATGACTTATTAATTACGTGGGAGATAGGAGTTGACGTGCCTCGATTATTGTACTGCCGAGGTGAAATTAATATTATTGATGTATTGCTTGAAATAAAATGGAAATGATAAGGACATTCGTTCAATCCCCATATATTCCCATTAGCTATTTCATTTATTATCTATAGCGGGCAAAAAGATTATTAAACTTGGAAAAGTGTCCAAATGAAGGAATGGCTGTCATAATTTTTGTTTTTTCTCCTCCTCTTCCTTCTTGCGTGTCAGCAGACTGCCTTTATTATATCGGAGGAACAAACGAGACGAGGCGAGACGAAACAAGTATTAAAAGTATGACAAATTATCCCTCAATTTTTCCCGTCACTTACTTTGGCATATTAAGAGAGTACTTTTAATTGTTATTTATCTTGGCTCGATGCTCGTAAGACGCAAAGACACAATGCAATTTATCGAAGAAAGCAATTATCCAATGGGACGGGAAGAAAATTGATTATAATTGCAGTGAGGCTCGTCAAATGGATTTCAAATAGATTTCAAATATTAAAGGATGGATTCATTTGTATTTTCGTTAAGTTTAAGTTTTCCATTGCGTGAAAGACACTCGGATGCCTATCGAACGCCTAGTCCACCAAGCCATTTCACGCCAAGTTCGGTACGACTTATCCACGGCACGTGACACCACAAATGCTTTCATCATTATTTACGAACTTTCGAGGCTATTTTTCAATCGATACGAAACGAATTTTCCAATGCGTGCCGAAACCATATTTGAACGAAGGATTTTCGCCATTCTATTACTGGCTAAACCGACGACGGGCTAATCATTACACTGAATTCTATTGTTGCGAAGCAATTGCCAATACACAAGTATTAATTGGGCTATATTCGTTAGTGAGCTGACGGAGCCAATAAGTGAAATGAGTGAGGCCCGGATTCAATGGAGTAATTGAGGTAGCGATATGTAATAATAGAGCCGAGGAGTAAAAGTTAATCGGCCCGTAATAGAACCGGAGATGGGAAACAATTCCACGATATGATATAATAAAGTGAGATGAAAGTTTGTGGGAGAAGTCTCATTGGGAGAGGCGCGTGCATATTATTCTGGCATATTTTAGGGACAGAAGCAGCAAACCGTAAACACATGTAATCGCGATGCCTTCGACTCGCCGTCCCGCGATGATCAATCGGCCAGTGGAGTCTCGAGCATCTCGCGTGATCTACTCGTCTCCTGCCTTGATCCATCTTGGTATCGCGCTCTGCTTTTTATTGCCCTCGATCCCCAGCGAGATTGTGTTACGCGCACGCTCGAAATCCCTGGGTAATAATACGTAATCGTATTATTCTCGGGAATATCACGTGGGGGGGGGCGAAAGGAGGTTGGGGGGGGGCGAAACGATTTTTACTCCCGTGTCAGCGAAGCATAGCGTTTGATGATTAATTATTCATATTGCCTACCACCGACGATTTCCTCATTTCGACCGATGTTTTCTCTTCTCTTACGCGTACGCAATTAATTGCCATTTCAAGCAGCCATTGACAAATTACTTACGTCGACGAGTGCACGCTTTATCCTCCACTCGCTTGTGCCCTGAATATTAGTTCCGACACTCCTGCTGTCGCCACACAATCGATACAATCTCGCCATATAGGCACATACTCTTCTTATATTAAAGGGATCGACTTGTTGTTTCGGCTCTCCTAATGAGGTATGACACAACGCGTGCTTGGAAAAATACGCGCATCTTATATTACTAACGTACTTTATAATAATTGCGTGCGCGCGCGCCTAAGGTGCTGATGAAAATAATTCAGACGCTTAATTTAATGGAGGCGCCATCCAAGCCAACTGGCCAACAAGCATCCAAATAAAAATGCGTAAATATTTCATTATGGGACAATAAAAAAAATGTTTAAATGGAAGTAATAAGAAAAAAAAATGTGACATTTACTTACACTGAAAGGTATGAGAGAATTCTTCACTGAAGGAATCATCCACTGCTGGAAGAGCGACATCACGACTTGACATCCCACAACAACCTCGAGGATCCGCTTGATTAAAAATCTGCACAGAACAGAAATAATATAAGAAGAAAGAAAGTGTAGTGTAAGGTGAAGCTCATGATATAGAAAGGCAGCGGTACTATAAAATTGCATCGTTCCCCCTAGTTTTCAAATTTATTTCAACTCAACGCAAAACTTATTGCGGATAAAGATTCTCCTCACTTCTCAACGATATCAAGCAATAATTTATATAAGCTCAAGAATGAAACAGAGGAGACGTAGAGTGGGGGTGGGGGGAGTGGGGAGTGGGGATGGAGATGAGGATAAAACATAACGCGGTGGTGTTCTTAAGATTTTGCCTGGAGAAAGCGGCCCCGCGTGTTTCATTGCGATAAAAAGGAAAATTTATCTTCCCCACTGTCCCTTATATACAAAAGCGAGTAGTAAGAGGATGAAAGAGGGGGTGGGGTGGGGGGCTCGAGGCATTATAAATTACATCAAGAGGAATTCATCGACGTGGATATTCCTTACCACCGCCCATGAAATTTCACGGGGCGCAAGCTCGTAATGCGTTAGACACGGCCAGCCAAGCAAACTAAGAAAGTAAGAGCGTATGCCAGTGCGTGTTCACGTGCGCGCGCGCGCGTGCACTTGGGCCTGGCGAGTTGGAGAATGTAGGAGAGAGCAGCAGTGGAAGAGCCGGAAGTATGAGCACGGTTTAAAACAAGAGCGGAAGAAGCACAACGAAGGAATACATCACTGCTCGAGTCTATCTCGCCCTTCCTCCCACTTTCCCAACAATGGCCCACTTGAATCTAATTTTACGAGCGCACCTCTTCAGCTCCCCCCCCCTTCTTCTTATTATTATACTGCTGGTCTTCCTTCTGAGTGCGAGGGGACAAAGTATTCAGATTAGGCTAAGCTGTTGCTGATGCAATAAACGCAGTTTATCCTCGCGAGACTTGTGGCTAGATATTAGATTGATGTGCAAAGGAATGCAGTTGGTGCGCTTATAAGTACCAAGTAGGATTTCTTCTGCCCTCTTTAATTAACGGGAGTGTAACTATGTGAACACTATTTTCGAATTTACAGCCACTCTGGACACTGTTATTTATTACAATTTAATTACCAAAGTAAGAGCGTTTAAGTTCCTGGGTTATTTACAGGTGTAATGTAGTTGGGGATTTTCTCCATAATCAAACAAAATGTTTAATAACATTTTTCCCATGACGTTGCACTTTTATTGGATAAAATGTGACTCTATTGGTAATGCAGGTATCATTTAGAATTTTGATTATATATTGATGGGTGTGTGTGCGACGAGAGAAAACTAATATATATTTCGAAAATTTCAAAAAGGTAATCAAAATATTTTATTACTACGATGGAATAAAATGTGTCATTAAATCAAAGTGGAAATTCCAATAAATATAGAATTTTGGTTTTACGTTATTCAGTACATATTGCAAAGTACAATCTTACAGCACGAAAAAATAAACAAGCAAGAATAAATGCACATTCTATTTAATTTTTTTCAATAAAAGTATAATACTAAATGAAAAATAAAAAAAAAATAATCAATTTCTTCATTGACACGTTACATCTGTTACATTTGAAAATAGATGATCTTGCAATGTTAGCCTGACCTTCCCAATACGTCTCGACAATAACTCATACAATAGAGAGCATTAAACAAGACATTCTAATTGCTCTGGCGCTACAATTTTTTCATAAATAAATTAACATTAAAAAATGTACCTCTTGCGGATCCTCTGTGTGCGAGGAAAGTTTAATTCGTAGCAAAGCGTCGGTGCCAGGATGTAGTAATAGAGGTCCGACAGATTTAGGTTGTCCGGATATTGCACGAGAGCTTTGCCGCTGCCGTCCATCTCGTGTCTTGTTTCATCGGAGTCGCAACCGTTTTGTTTCACGTCCGTAGCTGTGAAAATAGAGAAGAAGAAGCGGGGAGATGACTAGACCTGGCGCACGCATACATTCGTGCATTTTATACTTGCGGAGAGGCAAATGTGCAAAGCAACGCTAATGGCCGAAATATCAAGTATCACTTGGCTAACTTAAAGTTCACGAAAGGCGCCAATGTGTGGCGGCATTGATTTCTCACATTACCATTCGTATTATAACTTCACTACAACACGCCTCATGATCTCGGCTTTCATTGGAAATCTCAAAGACGCTGCCAATTAAAACTAATAAATTCCGCTGCTTTACGATATCGGCTACCGATTCAATGCCACTCGCAATGGACTGTAAAAGGAAAATTAGCGATTACCTTTATTACGCTAATTGCTCTCTACATTGTAAAATCTTACACTGCTTGCTCGGGAATTTGTAATGTGATTTACACGCTAAACATTCTAAAGAATTATCCTATTATTACTATTATAATCAATTTTATGCTCATTCTACTTACTTTCTTAAATTTCAATAGTTTACGATATAATTTCTGATACTCGTATTAGAACACATTTAATAATAAACATTATTATAATTCTATACAATTATACGTGAAGATTTTTAGTCGAATTTGATTTTAATATGCGTATTACTCTTGATAACAACTTCAAACTTGAATGATTTTCCGATTCTCATTTTCTATATTCGTATTTAATATGTATAAATTTTATAATACAAAATTCGATATTTAATAAATGTCCTTTATTATTCCACCTCTTATTGACTATAATTATTTTTTATGTTTAATTGAGAGTTATAAGTGAAAAGTTTAACTTACATAAGGAAAACACGCACTTCACACTTCAATACTGGTTAAAATAAATTTCTCTGTTTTTTTTTTTTACCAAAAAATCTATCGTATTGAGAAAAAATACTGTAATATTGAAATTATATGGGCATAATGTAGGTAAACATACATTAAGTGGATTCGTTCGTTATCTAAATCCAATTGAAACTTAATAGTTTATAAAATTCTATTCCACTTATACATTGTACTTCAATTTATAAGTGTTGGAGTCAATTAGGCATATTTCACGTATAAAGGTGTCAAGCTTCTATTCTGTTATTCGGATAATTTCGAGTAGCCAAGTACATGGATATATTGGTAATTGAGGTATGAATAATCATCATTGAAGACCAAAGATCTCGAGCTCGATTCTCGGCTGATTGAAGTCTCCGATCTTTTTAAACTGATCTTCTTTAAATTGTCGTTATAGTTATAATATCAATTGAAAACAGATTTTGGAAATTATAAAAAATATTTTTTATATATATATTATAAGTGTATATTTTATATATATATTATAAATATATTATAATATTTTTTATACATTTTTAGATTATGTATTATTATTATTATTTTGGCTTGGTTAATATGATATAGTTTTATGTTAGAATATTAATATTATATAATGTAGTTGAATATTTTATGAATACTTAAATTTTGAATACTTCATACAAACTTGAATATTTTAAGTCATTTACTCGTTATTTATTTAATAAAAGATAAATGCTTATATGCAGTTATAAAACATAAACGGTAATATTTCATTTCTTTATATCTGAATAGTATGCTTCAAATTTTTTTGCGTATACTTATTAAATGAATAACATTTTTATAAAGAAGCCTACACATGGTACACCTAACTTTTTATATAAACAAAACAAGTAAAAGATTTTATTTAGTTATTCTAGTTATTTTAAACTAAGAGCAAATGTTAATTCGAAAGTTGAAAAAATTTGTTTGCAAAGTCAATAAGGAGTGAGGGAGACCGATGTTAGGATAGACTTAATTAATACTACTTTCTTCTTATTATTTCATTTTTCACATTCATATATTGCAGTTTTTTTCCCCAGAATTTTAATTAATTAGATTGTATAACAACTCATCTGTTAGTTTTTCCTCTCGACCTATGAATAAAAACATTAGAACGAGTCAAGCTATTTTATATTTATACCACAAATTTTTTTTTTTTTTTACATCTATCCAGACAAAAGCCAATTGACTTACAACGAGGACCTTTTTCCCAAGATAATTCCTAAACTTTCCTTTTATACGACACATTAGACCCTTTTTTTTCTCAAATAAACATTTAGTTGAACGGTAAGCAATTGACTTGACCCGAATAAAATCTGTTTGTGCTAATAAATGACATAAATACACATAAGGCATTTCCAATAACTCGCTGATGATAATTTAGAAAATTATTAAGTATATTATGTCTTATAAAATTCAAATCAATTCAAACCACTGTAAAGTAATTTAAAGTTTCAATAACCAGATAAGTAATTTCTACAAATATAAATTCTGTATCGTTTGGATATGTCACACGCGCGTGCATTATATATATACGTGTGTGTGTGTGTGTGTGTGTTTATAATGAAACTGGGAAACCCACTTCTTGAGGTTTTTTTTATAGTAATCTTAATTAAAATTTCACTTCTTTTTCCTTTCTCATATAAATTTGCTTTTATAAGTTTTCTCTGCTGAGAGTCTATTTTTTTTATTTATGTACAAGTAAACAGTAAAAGAACTTTATTAATATAGAATATAAATGCGTATTAAATAAATATTGATTGTGTTAATAATTGGTCGCAATATTTCGCAATAATATAATAAATAATTATTCATTTTCAAAATGGATAAAGCAAATCAATATATCTTCTATGTGCTGTTAAATTATCATTTCACGATGTATAACTATTTATAACTAATAGAATATTTATAACAATCTAATTAGTAATATTAAAATTTCTTGTATCTAATATGCCAATTATTATTTTGTACTCGTTTTGTTCTATTAATCAAAAATATTATTTCAAATTTACGTATATAATTATACATTGGAATATTGCAATTGCATTAAGTGAAATTTAATTTATTTTCACATAAAGTAAAGATCTTTTATCGTAATTGTAATACTTATTACAGCTTTTGTATGAAAGATATATAGAATTAAATATAGTTGGGCAACTGTTAATTAAATATTTTGCAGTAATTTTGAAGGAAAGTCGCTGAATTTTACTTAAAGCCAAAATTATATTGCAATTTTATGTGTCCAACATTTTCAATTTCACACTCGTTCGACGACATAATAACGACATTATGAACCCAAAATAATTCGAAAATTCTTATAAAGCATGTTTTTCATCGCGAAACTCCGTTTGTTTTTCTTCAAATTCCCCACAACCACAACCAATGAATATTTTATCCAATTGAAAGTTCCACAATGTTAATTGTTCGACGAGGAGTAAGCGCATAATATTTGAATTGCAAGTGAACTGATAACGTCGATGTAGTAAAAGGATCAAGCCCCGAGTATGTCCTTCTTTACCTTTCGCCAACGATTGTAAGAGAAAGTAGAAGTGTGAGTATAAGTTGTCTAAGAGAGGGAGAGAGGGGGTGGGAGAGAGAGAGAGGGAGAGCGAGACAAAGATTGCAAGCAATCGTTTTAGCAGAAAGCTCATTGTGCCTGTCACAGTTAATTTGCTCCTCCATTTCTCGTCTTCTCAACGACAGAGACCTACTCCTCCTCAACATTCGCTCGTCCTCTCTCTTCCTCCCTCCCTCTCTTCTCTCCACCTCATCTTTCTCTTGGAGCAAGGCGAGCGCTCATTTCGAGATATATGAGCTCGCGGGACTCTAAGTACCGAGGTATCTTCTGGCACAAAGGCGGAATTATGTTGGACGACGCGTCTACTGTGAGTCGCTGAGCGTGATTGAAAAAAAAAAGGCCAGAAGAGCGAAGTAGAGAAGGAAAAATAATTCCGCCGTTGGCGAATTGCTACCGCGCCTGTCTGTCTGCGTTTTCCTTTCACAAAAGTATTTTGTTTTATGATTCTCTTTTTTCCCTATTTTCGGTCCACTCGAGTGTCCGAAGTTTACAGGGACTGACGCTTTCAAGTGTTACTTTAAGTTTTAAGGATATTTCTTCCTAGTTTGCGCAGCTTAAAATTTATCTCCTATATTTACTGGACTTAATGCGCCAATTTAATTATCTTCGGCTGCAATAATTTTGCAAACTGATTTATTTACGAGCTGAGACTTACTTGAGCTCGCTCGCTCACTTTCGTTGATATAAAGAAATGCCGCCGCGGCTCACATTATTATCCAGACTTTCCAAACTATAATAACTGTGTCAATTGTTCCGAAATAATCGAATGAGATGGCAAATAGCCTAAAGCAGATGGGATGTGAGAATACAACGGGAATGAAAATCTGGAGGAAGAAGAAGGAGAAAAGCAACTCTTAAATATAATATTATGTATTGCTTTGTATGCATGAAAGTGGAGGAAGTTTCGGTTGTTAGCTACTTTTTCCCAATTTCATCTTACTACTTGTCAACGTTGGAATTCGGCTCCACCCACTTTCTCCCAACACTCGCACATCAAGTCAATGTGTAAGAGGAAGGCGACAATATATAGCCGTGAAATACGTGAGTTGGTAGTGGTTGAGGCTGATGAAAAACTCAGAATTGCCAAATTGCCAAATTACTATGTGGTGACTGTTCATACCAGACACGAGATATTCAAGTTTTTACTGTGCTTTTTAATCTTCGGAACTTTCAATAATTGACAATCAGTTGTGGTTTTTAAGAAACAAGGAACGAGAAAAGAAAATATATGAAATATATGAAAAGAAAACATTTTTTAATGACAAACAGTGGCGTAAGTAAGTAGAGCAATAAGTAACAATTGCAATTGCAAAATGCAATTCCGTTGACAATGAGGATGAAATTACAAAGTCGATTTTTACAATATCCAAGCATCGCTAAAGAATAATTTTAAGTAAATAAATAAAAAAAGTAAAAAATTAAGGAATATGCCTTTTATTTTTATTAAACTTAAAACGGTGTTCGCAAATTTTGGCCAGAAAATTCTCTCTTAATTATTTAACATAGTCGATTAAAATTAAATTTAAATAATGAAGTATAAATTTGAATAATTGCCCGACAGTTACCGAGAATAATATTTAAGCAGCTAATCATGGTTTAGTGAATATTTACTTAAATCCTTATAAACTTGGACTAAATTTTTTTTCACTTACTTGCATTATTCCTTTTTAATGAATTCCTTGTATTATAACAATTGTAATAGCGTCTAAAATTCTTAAGGCTTTGTAAAGGCAAGTTTTCATTACATACAGTAATGTACCGTCATCCGAAAAATTTATGAAAATTAACTTATGCTTTAGACTGTAAAATTGTTAATTTTTCCAAAACAAAAAAAAACAAAAAAAAATATAAAACCTATGATGAGATATTTATAGATATTTTAAATTACATTCAGCCCTTACAATATACATCTTAGATTATTATATTTTATATGTTGTATTTTTTTTATTATCCGCAAGTATTAATTTGACTCGAAAATAAAAATACGCCTTTTAATAAATTGCGTCAAAATCGTAAGACGATAATCTATTATTAGCTGTGAGTTTTTACTTTCTATGAGTTTGTACTTTCTATTCTTAAAAAATACAGAAACTTGTATTTATCGTGCTTGAACGTAATTGAAAGGAATAAGACGATTTGGCGTTGTTCATTGTGATCTCGCAGCTCGTTGAGAAATTAATAAAACCAGGAGTTGTAATTTGAAAAAGGAGGCCGATATGTCTCATTGTAGCCTGGAAGGGAAGCTCATGCTGACTGCACTCGACAGCATGCAATGACGGCATACCTCGGTGATATGGAAAGGCGTATCAGGCATAGTGAAGCAATCGGATGAAAGGGAGAGAGAATTTTGAAAATCGAGGGAAACATGTACTAAATCATTTTAATCCGTAAAGTTTTAGGCCAAGAGAATGAAATGTTGAGTGAATACGAGGAAAGCGTCATAAAAATGGCTCGGTGGAGGATCTTTTTAACTTGTAAAAGTGACTCAAAACCGATTGTTGAGCATCTGAAAGCAATAACGAGTACTTTGAGGCCACATTAAGAGGAGATTTGAACGTTTAAAAATGCTCGATAAGTTTCAAATCGAAATAATACTTACGCACACAAAAACGCTATTCGCGAGTTGTCTATGATCTGCAACATTACACTTGACAGCAAATCAATAAATAATGATGAAGTTCAGAATAAATTGTGACTCTTAATGTTCTTGAAGTAATATCGCCATATATACATATATATTTTTTTTTTTTCTAAGTACATTTCAATACGAATTTCTGTGTTTTCCGACTTGCTAAAAAATTTCGAATTACAAATTTATAGTTCGTACATACTATGATTTCTAGCAAAATTTTCATACGATTATAATTATTTTGTCGGTATAATACATATTAATATTTTTCATGACTGTGGATAATTTAAGCTATAAATTATTTAGTAGAGATATCGATTAGAAGGGCTAGTGTATTCATAAAACACATGCATATGGATTTTTTTTTTTTTTTGACAAAGAAAATCAATAAATGTTATTATCGATTTCCCCTTGTAATTGAATATATTTCATACGAAATATTTATTACAATTACAATATTAATAATATAAATACAAATATATTAGTGAGCACATTTATAAATAGAACATTAATATTTACCGATATTATTGAAATTTAATTAAACGATGTAATAGCGTATTTCTTTTTATAAATATGCAATTATATGATTAATTAATTGTTGTCACGACAGGCAGAGAAATATTTCGATATAACGAATAAACCAAGTTTCTTGCACTCTTGAATTAAATAACGTTTTTCAAATCTGGAAAAAGGCAATTATTATGTAAAATTAATTATAAGATATATTTTTTAAATTTTAAAAACTCGACAAAGAGCTTCTATTTATTTGTTAATAACATCGCTAGAAAATGTTCGCGTTTCAATTATATTGTTATAAAATATTTTTAATGGACATTACTTAGTCAATGAATTTATCGTAATTATATAAATTATCTCGATTTTATTCGTTTCAAGAGAACGAGTATGAAACATATCGTCAGGTCATATTCATGAAAAATATTTCAAAATCAGAAAATTATTTATATTTCGCAAATGTAATAATTAAACAATCAATGCAAATAATTAATTTTTTTTTTCTTTCATTTAATTTCTTTTATCTTGTGTAATTAATTATTTCGTTTATCTTCAATTGCATATTTAATATGAACAATTTTCATAAATGAAATTGTAAAGGCAATAATAGAACAAAATAAAATAATGCTTCAGTTATTTGACAATTCGGACTCGGACGTAAAATTCAAAAGATCCAAAAAGTTTGTAATTATTCTACGTAATACCGCGCTATATATAGGATGGGGGGGGGGAAAGGTTTTTAAAATATAAAATCTTTAAAAATCAAAAATCTAATATTGCACCGATATATAAGAAGAAAAAAGAAGAAGAAGAAGAAGAAGAAAATGGGACAAGTTGCAACAAAGCTCAGTAATGCTCATAACCATAAAAGTGAAAGACTTTATTGAGCGAGTAAATTTTGCAGCAATGAAAACACAGTAAAAAGACATAGATCTTTGGCGCAAGGGCAAAAGGGATTTTCAGAAACTCATTGGAGCGAATGGTCAGGTGGCACGCGAGGCACAAGTCCTTTGCTCTTCGCCTTATGGCAGTCGTCCTGATCCGCACAGTCGATTATCTTTACTTTTCCTCCCTCCCTCCCTCGCACACTCGCGCGCGCTCACATGCATAAACGGAGCTAAAGTAGAAGGTATATATATATATATATGGCGGACGCTTTGTTTCTGTTCAAGCGTGATGCTTTCGTGTCCGTCTCGACGCCCAACTTTTGCGAAGCGTCTCCAAGAAAGACCTGATATTACGCGAGATTGCTTATTGAAATTTGCAAGCGTCAGGAGAAGGAACAGAACAACCTCGAGAAATTGAGCAGTTAGATGCTTCCACTCGGCCCTATTCTCTTTCCTTCCTTATTTTACTTCCGTTATGGTAACTAAGCTATCCTTGCATATATTTTTCCATTTATCTCTCTCTCTCCCACTCTGTACATAGATGGAATTATTGCTTTATGAAAATATAATCAGTCGACCTTACGATAGAGTACTAATTTTCAATCTTTTTATTACAACTACTCATGTATTTATACTGCAAAGTGTCTCATTTTTTATTCTTTCGATTACTTATTGATATATAATTATATATATAGAGGTATATGTTAATTGATACCTCTGTACCTGCAAATTATTTAAGAACCGAAAACCCATTAATGTATTCAAAGCGAAGACATCTAATTAAAATGTCTTTAATAATTTAATTACGCAATCAAATGAAATAGAAGATATTCCATTTAGCTTCTTGCTGTATGGATTTTATGTTAAATCTTTATTTAAAATATTTCGAGATTATGAAACTTGAAGTGCAACTTGAAGCAAATGGTTTATTTTCCAATGCAGTTACGCGAATTGTATGAATTTACACTCGTAAATATTATACTCGTAAAAATTATCGTCAAAATTAATTTAGAAATGTTATGCATATAGAAAATAAGAAGAGGCGGGCAAGAATACTTGTGGTTTTTTTTTTTTTTTTTTGAAATTTCACGTTTATATAAATATGGTTGTAAAATCAAAGGTTAAAATATTGTAAAATCCCATGAATTATATAAATGTTGGAATATTCTTAAATTTGCTACAAATATTAGATGAGACAAATGTGTGGGACAATCTGAGCAGTATTTATCGACAATTAACTCCAATAGTGAATATTTAAAGGCTAATCTTTCTCTATCGACGGAACTTTATATTTAGTGCTTTAAATTTCTCTGCTGAAATCCTCTGCCTAAAGGCAGCTATTATATATATTCAGATAATCGCTTCAAATGACAGTGCATTTCAATGTGTTTTTAAAAATTGCAAGATATAGGAGGGGCAGTTATCACTAGGTGTACACTTATCTGTTTCCATCGATAAATCTTGTTAACGCGACGAGACTTTTAACAGCCACAATAAAATTGCTTTCATGGCGAAAAGTATTGTTAAGTAAGCTGCGATAACAGCCAACGGTAAAGGTAACGGCAAAAAGATTCCATGGAATTTGCCATGGAGCAAGGGAGCGCGACCGAGGTATTGGGAGAGGCCAGTGCGAGAGAGAGAGGGAGAGAGAGAGAGAGAGTGGGAGAGGGGGTCAATAATACACAGTACAGAGGAGCAACGAGTTCATCGGTTATAAGGTCGATCCGTAATTTGACTTTAGCGCGGTTTGAATAATCGATACCTGTGTAGCCCAATGTAGCCCAATTCCCGGAAATAGAGGCGAACCAGATCGGCAGTTAAATTGGGTGGAAATTATCTTGCTTCTCACCCTCCTCTCCACCCTTCATCCATCCCAGTATAATATCCAACTACAAAAGCCGTGAACGCTTGCATCGCATGTATCGAGATTACCAACTACCAGTGTTTCTATTATATTTTCATTGCAGTCGCCGCATTTAGTGGCAGCTTATATTTCAAATTTTAAGGATAAAGTTTTATTGACTGGCTGGATTCCGTGCGTGGAAGCTAAGTTGCTTCACCGTTCTATAGTAAATGTCGGGGGAATAATTTTCTCTGGATTGAAATTATTTGATATCGCGCAACTGTTACAGCTCATAAGGCCATTTTCGGCAACAATTTCAAACAATCTGAATTTGTCAATTTATCCTATTTCAATATTACCATGTATTTGTATACAAGTATTTGTGCATTTTTTTGCGCCGAGAATAAAACTAAGCCTTGCCAGTTGAAAGCTTTTTATTCTCCTGTGCTAACTAATAGTAGTAGTAACCTTATAGAATATTGATACGCATGGAAAATAGTGAAATAGTTAACTGAATTATGATAAAACAGAGGCTTCGAGTTGCAAATCATTCAAGATAGTCGCAATCGATTTTGCGTTTCTCAACAAAGGCATAAATTCTCTCTTTATCCCCATGCAATTGATTCCCACTAATACACCTTAACGCGCCAACAAAAATTTTATTAAAAGCTACCAAACACCAATAACAAATTTATATTTTTGTAACCAAACTTCCATCTCATTGTTAAACATTCATCTCGACATTTAATACGTAGCATACATAATACATTGTATGAAATATAAAATTCAAAACTGAGAATAAAAAAGCAAATCCTAATGAGATGAAGAGTTGACCGACCAACTCGGCGCTGCAGCGAAACCAATTTTCGCTCATCCTGAATGAGGCTTCCGGTCTCAAGTGTAAATTGACGAAGATCACTGACGAAGAAAAACAATGCAAACTATCAATCAGTTTCGGCAAAACTTCTGATAGATTAAAAGGATAAAAAGAGACACATTGTCATACACAATGTCACCGTCAAGCTCGAATCCGTACAAATACACCCAATACAAACACGTAATTTGAATTTCAACTCTCCATCTCACTCTGTGAGCCTCACACCCCTCTCCCTATCACACTATAATAAATTAATGAACGTATGACATAAGAGAAATTTTTAAGATAATATAATTCACCCGAAGCTTTGAACGAGTTTTAGAATTCTAATGTTCCTATGTAACTCCATGACATATAGATTTATTATAGATATAGATTTAGGCACCAATTTATGTAATAATAAAGTTACAAATCTTATATTATATATGGGAGAAACGAGCAAGCGTAAGAGCTTTACATGTCTATTTTTTACAGTTTATTATTATGCAAACTATTTATATATATATGATATGATATTAACGTTTTATTTCGTTCAATTGTTTTTATTTCGCCGGTAAGTTCGGGTCTATGAATGCACGTAATTTCAATGGGCACATAAAAGGATTGAGACAATAGAGTATTATAAGGGGGGGGGGGGAATAGTGAAATAAATAGGTAATTTTGGGTAAAAGTAGAGTGGAATCTTCGCATCGGAATCTTTATGTTCGAGATTCATTAGTCATCCTCCTTCTTATGCTTTGGCAAAGTAAGGCTGAGCGGTTTTTGTAAAGTCGCAGCACTTCGACTCGGAAACCCATTGAGAGCCTTCTCTCAAGACTTTTTCTATATACAGTCGAGGGGGATCAGTCGTTATAGAAAATGGTGCCATCGAATCTCATCTATATATAGCTTCCTACTTTTCCAGCACCGACACCTCCTTACCCATCCCCCATCCACTATATTGCTTTCGTTGGTAAGTTAGTTTTCTGTGACGCGGATAACTCGGCTCCATCCAAATAGACCTACTTTTAATGCGCCTGGCGAGCCTGAGAATAGTCGTAAAAGAATAAGCGCATTTAAAGTTGAATAAGACTTGGTGGAAAATGCTGCCAAAAAACCGAGATCAGGACTCGAACTCGAGGCGCTTTAAGTATCGCGAGTATCTCGAGGAGTTCGCTAACCGCAACTCTAAATAAATAAAAGGCAAAATAAATGCGCTCTAAGGGGTGAAATTCGAGGCAAGATGGGGAAATAAAAGTAGGTAAAGAAGGAAAGAAAAGAAACAGGATGCTCGAGTATGAGTGGGAGGAGCGACGATTAAAGGCTTAAATACAATAAAGTTCGAGCTTTAATAAATCGTCGCATTTCTTTATTGACATTTATAATATCGCGATTAAATGCAATATTTCTGTACTCGATAATATTAGAGGTAGATTAGAAATATTTCGAATATTTCTTATTTACAAAATTGACTATTCCACTTTATCCAATATTCTGTCTCCTGGTAAAGTCTGTTTATTAGAGATTATATTAATACACAATGGATAAAAGATGCTTTGAAGAATAAAAACTAAAAAAAAAAGAAAAAAAAGGAAATGATATACTTAGAATTTAGCGGCATAAAGTACTTGGAGCTGTATAATAATAATCAAAAGTATTACAAGTTATTATAAGTTTGAGATGTCAGTGTTGCATTAGTTAATAATCGCTATAGAATACACAATGTGATGAAATAAATGAAAATAAGATTAAATCTAATAATCTGCAGTATTCTCGGCATCTATAGCGGATAATCGCAGTTAATGCTTCGGTGTAATATGAATTGGAATTGAAATAAGGTCAAATAATATTAACAATAGGTAACATATTAAGAAGAGTTTTTGATAAACTAGAAGAAAAAAGTAATAATAAAAAAAATAATATCACGGGCATATGAGAAATTATTAAACGATAGAAAGAATGTACGTAGCTATTGCATTTTTAAAAATTATTTATAAGTAATTAATAAGATGTTCGATTAAATGTTGATTTTCAAATTTCTCTTTATTAATAAAGCGCGTTTCACCTGACGATTTCCCAAATTATCTTCATTTATCTCGGACCTTCACTTGCAAAATGTTGGAAATTTTTTCGAAATCTTTCTTCTAAAAGGGATAGGAAAGGACGTAAAACGAAAAGATTTAGAGCAGTTTAGAGAGAAAGGATTTTAATTCAAGAGAAACGGAGAGACAACGCAATGACAAGACAAATTGGTGAGAAAAACGAGTCTCCTCTCAAATTTTCTGTTCGCAAATAATCAATAAACAGGGAGGGCTTGGACCTCGTGTATGACGAGCAATTAGATTTGAGTTAAGTATAGTATACTGGGGGTAAGAGCATATTCCAATTGCCATTTAAAATTACGTTTTATAAAGGATTAATCTATATTATATGGCTTGACGGGGGGGGGGCGAAGTAGTAAGGAACAAGTGGTCAGGTAGCCGAAAACGGTAGGAGGAAGTGATGGGAAGTGAAGTTATTAATGCAGAGGAATATTATAGGTAGAGATAAAGTAAACACGTGCTTGTAAACTGCCCTAAACTTTACAATTAGTGTAATTTTCAAGTTACTATGATACCCTGCATATGCGGAGTTTGGATGTAATTAAGCTTTGATTAAGTTCGTTCGAATTTCAAATCAATATGACCATTATATTATAGATCAATACCGATATGTTAATATTTATCCACAAAATTCTCCATAATGTGAAAATTAATTAGATTCATTAATAATAGAATGATTAACAGTTTTTCCATAAACTGTTTGTTAATGTCCCGAAATGTCAGCGACAAATACAATTTTTTATGCAACGGGGAAAATTCATTGAAATTTCTGCTCCACCGAATAATAAGTCGGAAAATCGTAACATAATGTATGAAATGTTTTAAAATTTTATAATTTGCCTTTGTCTTCCCAACAGTTAACAATAATATTCAAATCGATTACGATAACAATTTACGAATGGACATTGGAGTTCATTTTACACTCACGCACACTTACAGTAATTATAATTACATTCGTGTATTGAATTTTCTTTAAGCGTCATTCTGCACTACAAAGTTACGCAATTCGGACATTCTTTAGCTTCTCTCTTTTTTTTCCTATTCATTTATTCAACATAATTTTTGAATGCATAATTTCTCTTCTTTCAACAACATCCAAACAGAATGAGTGGTAAATGTGATTTAACATTTGGATGAGTGTTGGAAGGATTGATAAATTTATGCCTCCAACTATCGCCGATCAGTATATTCACTTTCTCGATAGAGAGCAAGAGTTGTCAGAATTATCGAAGACTTCTCAATTGAGAAATCACTCGAAACTTGTCGCGGACAAAAGCATTTTTTAATTTTTTTAAGTATTTTCAACGATATCTCCAATTATTTATTTATACTTCCTCTCGAATGCCATTGAAATAAATTACATTCGTTTTGATCCCAATATTTCAAGTCAATTATAAACAATGTTACGCAATGTTGGCTTACATTACGAATAATTGGAGTTGAGAGATTATTGGAGCAATACGAATATTATGGACATAAGACATAGGGACACAGGAAGACCTTGAACATTGGTTAAAGTAACGTCTTGTAATTTATCTCGGGAAATCATTTATCTCGGCCAAGAGACGTTAAGAGTAATTAATTGTACGTCGAATTTGGAATTAAATTTCGAGATACATTAAATTGTATGCGTGCACGTATACAGGCGTGTCATTTCAATTCGAGTCTACGCATGTATGTATATACGTATTCCTTTATCAAGACACAGAGGTCCAATTTACATAGTAAGTGGCAGATATTCTCCTCTCTACGAAATCATGTACGGCAAAAAATAGTTTAAAATTTCAAAAAAACTTACAATGCAGATCCGTATAACTCAAAGACTGCCTGCGAATTCTGCCCTGCGATGTATTTTTGCTCTTGACACTGAGTCGGCACCACATATTCACCTGCACGTAAGACCAGAGCTTTAGAAAGAGAATGGCATACAGCATGCACACGTACATGGCTCCAACTGCAATAAATATTATTTTGTAAGATCGTGCATATTTTTGTGTGTAATATTCGCGCTCGAAAGAATATCCCGACAAAGCGGAATTTACGAGCATTGTTTTGGGAATGGAAGCTTGACATTAGCATACTTACGATTAAAGATTAACAAGATATTCATTTGATAAGATTCATGATTTACACGCTCGCTCAATGCCATTGTGTGTCCAATAACAAATATATCTCAATTGGAGATGGCGCACTTTGTTAACTAATGCTAAGTTGCAAAAATTTATCATGAGAATATTTACGAATTTGGGGAACACACACAAACACACACAAACACACAAACACAGAGAGAGAGACTCACCGAGACTCTTGGTAATGAAGGATTAAAGTAATTTGAGAGTCATTGAAATGGCGGCATTAAAAGTCATTTTGAGAATGTTTTGCCGAGTTTAGGAAAAATATTCGCCAACGTTTTTCCACCGATTTATGATAAATAATGAAAAATTTGTATACTAATTTTGATTACATTGACATCACTCGTTTGAATAATTTACATCAACTAACGACTCGGCAACAAAATTAAATCAAGTTGTGTGCAGTTGGGGAAGATGTTCGCTATTCACAGGTTAATACATTCAAAATGCAAACGGTAAGTAAATTGCAATCCAGAGTAATAAAACTATCTGAATGTTCGATTCAATTAACGAGATATTAATCATAAATTCTTATAAATGTGCCACGATGAACAACAAGCAATAATAAATCGCAATGTTAATTTATTTGAATAATGTTGTCCCAATACATCAGATTCTCGATCTTTTGTAAACTCTCATTTACAAGTCATTTATAAACTAAGTAAATGCTTGATATTTTGAAAGGCCAAATACATTTCGCGTGCATTTTTCCAATTGTTTAACAAATAATTAATCAACAGTCACTGGGGAACTCATCGTAAATATAGAATAAATTTAGTGTTTTGCTCAAAAACGCTCAATGTTCAAAAAAATAAAATCGTAATAAATAAATAAAAAAAGGAAAAAATAATAATTAAGCACAAGAGTCTATGCCCCTCATCCCCAATTACGAATCCATGCTTATCGAAGACACTTGTAGCAAGAAAATTATACGCTCCATTATATGTCGAAGCACTTGCATTCGGGGTCAATATATGTGCATCCACTCGTACAACACGCGCATCCATAACTCAGGCAAACAGTGCACCAGATTTAAATTGAAATAATATATTATTTATCGCCAAATCACCTCCCCTACCACGTGTAACTTTGATCATACAAGCGAGCAAGCAGCGCATATATATATACATGTGTGTGTATGCACATGTACGCCCATAGGAAAAAGATAGAGGTCATAATTTTCTGGCTATGTACTCGTGATATACCAAGTCCGAGAAATAAAAGCCGTACGAAAGCATCTTTTATATTGCGTGCCACAAAATTTCTCCGCAATGTGACCGAGTCGAATAAGAAAAAGCGCATAGACTTCACTGCCACACACCTACACTTCACACGAGGCTCCACATGCGCGCGCACACATACCACCAACATTCTCGTGTGCGCTGCTCCGAAGAGTAAGTAATGCTATTTTTTTTTTTTTTTATCTATATATAAGGCCGGCTCACATTATAGTCAATAATACCGGCTATAACTACTGTCGATGTACGATGTATTAAGATGGGAATAGAGAGATAAAGGGAGTATTGAAATTTCTGGCCGGTATAATAATGGGCTAATTGTGCATTTATTCACGTGGGCGTGATAAATAATTATAAAAAATCGACAGACTTGTAAATCAACGTGTAAATGGGGATCGTAATTGTCATTGCATTATTATAGTGTGTCCTTGGGCATGTAATTATTGTGAAATATTCATTATTGCCATTAAATTTTATTAGGATGTAAATTTCGGGTATTATATGATAAAAGCTTTTTCGTGAAAAATGTATTCACATTACTTTTAATAATTCGATCATGATATTAATCATAATATTAATGTAAAGTTTAATTGTCTGACATTTGAATATGTTTTACGCGGCACTCGTTTGTTGGAAAGGCATTAAAGTTGTTCTATTTTGCCATGAATGAAGGTATCTGTGTAATGACAGACTTTTCAAGTCCCAATAAGACATTACGATTGTCGATAATTCTAGTTAAATAACTTTACTCCCGTAGCATGAGTTTTTCATCAATTGAAATTTCTCGATGAAGCAAGGAATTGGAAAAATTCTTTCTTAAAAGAACGCGTTTCATTTACGTTCACAACTAAACAGTGCAAAAAGAACAAACAAAACAAACAGAGCAAACCAGAAAATTGCAAACTAATCCGAGCTTCCATAAATTGATTAGTACTTTTTAGCTTAAAGAGCCATTCCATATTGGCTCTATTCTATTTTTATGTATTTAATTCTTTATGAATGCCGATGTTATGTATTACTCATGTATGCACCAAATCCTATGAGATACTTGCTCCCGTCAAATTTCAAAATTAATACTTGAATATTTTCTTTCTCGTGGCACGTAGTGTACCGAGGGGAAATTATATATATATATATATATATATATAGTATAAATGAGTATTTAGAATTATCCTATTTGGGATTTTAAAATTTCATCCTTAAAATGAAAGGCTTCGCGAAAGGGGCGTTTGGAAAAACTTTTTACAACAATTTTCATGATGTTAAATTCGAGTATAATTTCACTATATTATAGGCCAGAAGCGATATTTGAGTCGAAAATTGGATCGTTAATAAAATATGGCTCTAACTGAAATATATGTACATATATACTTAGGTGCTTCCATTTGCCCGAGTTACGTTATTTTTATTATATCTCTCTCGTCGGGCAATTTATTACGTCTTTATGATCTAATATGCCGTGAATAATATTAAAATTAAACATTTCATTCGTGTGTCTCTTTTTGAAAAAGCAGCCATTATATTCTTATAGTGAAGATATAAATTACATGGGTTCACGTGCGGCGGCGCACTTCCGCCCAACGCACACAATGCCAACTCCAGCCCACCTTATTAGAAATTCATTGGCTCTAATTACGATGCGCCTGTGTTTTACGTTAAACAGCAGCAAGTTCAGCGAGCTTCGCGCTCCTCCCAATAAATCCAAAGAAGCCCAAACGATGGGAGGATATCGAGCAAAGTCACCACCACCACCACCACCACCACCACCACCACCACCACCGCCACCACCACCGCCACCACCTTTGCCCGCATCGGCCAGAATGGGCCGCAGGACACGATATAATAATTGCTAAATGTCGTGTTGAACGTGCTCGTACACATGCTCGTGTATGTAAGCGCTGGCGGGATAAATTCATCGGCTTAACGCGTAGCGACGAGTCCGCATCTGCCTACGTACATATGTACATGCGGCACTCGTTTACCAATTTCAGGCCAATTGATTTACGGCCTACGCTTAATTCGATTGAATTTCGCATGCGCGTGCTTCCCTGCGCTCCTAAACTTCTCGCGGCCACTTGATGCGCGCCGAGAACAATGTCGGCCTACTTGGGAATGCGCTAGTGTGCGTTTGGCGTAGGGTCGGTTTAGGGTCGGTTTAGGGGTCGGTTTTAGGGTCGGTGACTGGTGCCTTGTAAACAGCTTTTGTTAGTATGGCCCGTGGCTCGTTCATCGGGCCTCTTCCATCGACGCGACTCGCCATTTCAAATTTCGAGTCAAATGCGCGTGTATGAGTGTGTTTTATAAGAGCCCGCGCGCTGATTGCATATTTTTGTACTCGAAATGGCTGTTCTTTTATTAGATTTTTTTAATGTTCTTTACACTGCTTTCATTTTATGTTTTAAAAGGTAGTGAATTTTTATCGCCAACAATATCGTTAATTAAAGTCTTATTAAAAATATGCAAATGAGAAGATTAAAATGTTGGCAAATTTATTAAACTAAAATATGACAACGAGTTAAATATGAAAATCCCTCTTTAAGGATACTTGAAATTCTTACCGGAAATTTCACGAACCTCCAAAGATTGAACCTTCAAGAAAATACTGAATATTAGCAATTATAATAATTTTGCATTTAAGTAAACTGTTTTCAATTCTTTACACATCTAATGCGTGCGCCGCGGCTATTGTCGCTAATATTAAATAGATTGCGCATCGGATTTTTGAATTAATTCATTCGTCATAGCTATGATTTTAAGGTAACATCGGCGGATATTATCAATCCACGTTATACACAATCGTTAAATCTTTAATACACTTCTCTAAATACAAATTATAAAACACATAAACTAATGCAATTAAATAATATTCAACTTAATAAATAATATTAAGGAGAAATTGCTCATATTATTAGATTTCAATTTCAATTATTAGTGCATCTTCT
The DNA here is from genome assembly GCA_030522565.1 of Ceratosolen corneri. NCBI lineage: Eukaryota > Metazoa > Arthropoda > Insecta > Hymenoptera > Agaonidae > Ceratosolen > Ceratosolen corneri. Next base: position 60,693 of record JAPYYT010000207.1, read on the forward strand.
TAAAATAGAGCGTTTAAAAAAAATATATATATATATATAAAATATTCTGGTGAATAAAATAAAAGACCGACATATTATATGAAATCTAATTAGTTTACAATACAATTGCATTAATATTATTTAGGTTTCCTTTCTCTATTGAATATCGTATGGACGACTTCTGATGTACATATACATATACATTATGTAGTAATATTTCATAATATTAAGTTAATTAGCATATGTTTGCTCGTGCACCCTACAATTTCAAATTGTTCAATAATATAAATTATTTCTTTTATCATGATAATTTATTATTGATTGCGGTAAATGTAAATTGGTTTTTTTTTTTTTTACTTTTTACTTTTATATTACATTTTGTATAATCTACAGTGATTCAATTTTTGGAGAATAAAAGTGTAACATTGATAGAGAATCCAAAAAAAAGTAAAACTACCTTTTATAAGCATTTGATAAGATATTTCAACGATATTATATAACCAATATTTTTGTAACAAAGTTTCACTTACATCATCGTTATCTTTTAAGTTGATAATACAATAAATTATAATTATCAATCGACGAATTAACGCAAACTTATTGGCAATGAAAATATAAATATGTGTGGTGTGTGTGTGTGTGTGTGTGTTGTCGCGTGTGATATTTTATTATTAATAGTTTCCATCGTTACAAGATTAAAAATTTAACGTTCATCCGTCATCTATAATTTGTGAGAAAAGCCATTTAATATGACATATATTTAGAAAGTAGATAAAAAATATTTTTATATTTCACCTAATTTTAATGATTAATTCAATGCATTAATTAAAGGATATTCTCACTTTTACAATTCGATAATGTTTATAACGATTCCAGCCTATGCCGTGTCCTTACATTTTCCCATAAAAGCCTCCTGCCATGAGAAAGTACTTCAAAAATATTATCAATATTATAGGTACGACAATCAAACGAAAAAATTGATAATCCGAGAGAAAAAAAGCATTAAAAGCATAAGGAAACGTTAATATCGGCAAACGAAGCGAACGAAGCACAAAAATAGCAATATTTTCCTTGCTAGGATAATTTCAAATGCGAAAACTAAATAATTGCCAGGTCTCATAAAAGCATGGAAGTTTTTTAAATTGGCTACCTACAATAATGTTTTGAATAAAATAAAGTATAGTAAGGGAGTTGTTAGTGCGAGGAAAACTCGATCCCCTCGATTCCACATTTAAGCACGGCGAATCGTAAGTTACTGCTATTACCACTTCAGACTCCTATATTCTCGCGCGCCATTAATAAGCCAACGAAGTAGTAGCGCGCGCGCTATCGCCGATACCCCCTCCTCCCTCCCTCCCACCTCATCCTCCTCCTCCTCATCCTCCGCCGTCCCGTTCAAAAAGGAAGTAAAGGGAAAAAAGAGAGGAACAAGAAAAGCCGAGGGAAAACGTGGAAATTCCTGGCGCTATAGTAAATTTTTCACGGCATCCATTATTTCCCTACTGGCGTAACGAGGAAAACAGTAACGAGGAAAAGTAGCTGTGCGGGTAGGGGGGGAGAGGCGTTCGGAAACGGAGTCTATGATCGAAAGTAGCAGTGAAGTTTCGCCGGCGGATGTATAGGAGCCATGTTTCACAGATAACGTCTCGCTTGCTCTCTCACCTGAAAGGAGACGCGACGATAGATTCGAAAGATCACTTGGCTGCATTGTATCGACGCCTTCACGGCACGGACATACGGACTCGGAAAGTTTCAGTGTGAAAATACTTTCTCAATTTTTCCCCAACTGCCTGCCGCGGCTCAGGCATTGCCTTCCCGTTATACGTATATTCCCGGTGCAGTGTCGCCTCCCCCCGCCCCCGCCCCCGCCCCCGCCCCCGCCACCGCTCTTTCTCACGCACACACGCATCTTCAACGACTCGGCGTGTCTCCTCCTGCATTGCGTTACTTGTCTCACAGGACTACATCCAAGGAGCATTTCCTGTCAATTTGAGTTAGAGTTGCTCATTTTCAGCCCGGATGCTCTAATTTTTCTTTCTACTTAATTTAATTCTAATATTCTCACAGCCGTCTCAAATCATTCAATATCTATACACACACATATATATATATATGTGTATATATATATACACATATAAGGTAGTATGAGGGTTTGAAATTCTAGCTGAACCGTAACTTGGAAACTGTATAGAAAACTAAATTTAATGCACTGAGTGCTGCGGATGTCTACATCAGCTCAGAAATAACTCAGAAATACTAATTACATTATGGGCACTATACAAGTCCCATATAATAACCTCAATCTACGAATATGCGTAATTATAATTAAAATGCCTAATAATTCAAATGCTCTACGCGTTGTTTTCTCGCACATACATTTTTATTAAAATCATAATCCGAATAACAAGTGTTCAGTTTTAATAATTTTGTTCGTGCTTTTGTATTAATGTGGCGATTTAATAAACGATATAATAACGGGATTAAAGAACTTGAAACAGTTGGTATTATTTTAAATTATCTTGCCATCTTAATTGGTATCTTATTGGTGTGGTTTCAATTATACGGGGCATTGGCAGTACATCTAATGCAATTTAAATATCGTGCACGTTATTACAATGTAATTTACATATAAACAACAAACATCTACATAAAGGATATTTACGTATTTACATAAAGGATATTTTTTTTGTCTTTTACTCTTAACGAGGAGAGATGTAATGTGTTCCCTCGACATATTAAAATGTTATACGTTAATATGTTTGATCAACTGTAGTATTAAAACTGAAATGACGCGATCATTTGAGCAGAGAATTTTAGCAGTTGGAAACTATATAATAAAATAAGGGAATATGACAAAATATTCAATCCATATTTCAATATACGTACGTATGCAATGGGATGTAACTTTCAATTTTACGAGAGACTCGCCCCTAGGCGCAATACACTTCAGCGTCACGAATATTTTCTATTTTCCCTTCTTTCTTCTTACCTCGCCATGAATTTGCTATTTTTTTCAATCGAATGAGCTGATCCTTATTAAATGAGACATGTGTGCGCATATAGCGGGGAAAATCGTTTTTGTGGAAGGATCAGGTCGATTATGTACGTAGGCACGCACGTTATTGTGCCTGAGTGTGTGTACATGTCAATCCGTGTATATGTGACGTTTGAAAAGAGGAGCCAAGTTAAATTAAATTAATCAGGATTCAATTTTTCTTTTTTGTCAAGTTCAATATGATTTTACGAAGAGAAGGTATATTCGTGCTTATGTTATTTACTTGCAATTTAGGGAATTAAATCGGCGACCAAGTCAATTACATAAAATCATTGCGCATTATTATTCATCCGTGATTCATACAACATGGTATTGTATTAATTGTGGAATAATAAAGACTAATATAATATAATATACTTATACATTACAGGCGCTATAAATAATTTATTCGCACTTCTAATTTTAATATTAACTGAAATCAATTCGGAAGGCTCAATTGCATTTATATTATGCAAATAGCATGATGATACACGCAAGTCATATATAAAGAATTGAAATGCAGTCGATATTTAAAGAATGAAAATATGAAAGTGTTTGATATTTATGAAATTAAAAAAAGATAGAACAGCAGTCATAATTCTCAAACAACCTATGACCGATAAATCAGCGCAAGACCGAAAGTAATGTAATATTTGTACGCCAGTGCTATCTGGTGTACAGCTTATGCATTAATTACTTTTGGCATTGGTAAAGTAGAATAATTTTTCTCCACGTAATTTCGACGCCTATGAAAAATATGCTGAATAAATAATAAACTTATCGATAACAAATTATCATTATTCTGGAAAATTATATGAATTTATCAGCCTTGTGTGCCCAAGTTTCGAACGTTTGATAAATTGCATATTGTTTCGGCTCGATGTCTTACAGTAATTTATCACGGTAATTATGCTCGGAGCACCTATTCTAAAATACCAATGACGATAATGAGGACGATAACAAGGATAAAATAATGATAGCAATGACGATAGAGTAGTAGAATGATAGCAATGATGATGATAAATAGGCAGACGATTGGAAGAAGTGGAGGAGCAGTGTGACAGGTAAGAAAAGCTTTGCCAATTCGGTTTCACGTTCAATAAAAGGCCGAATTCTCTTCCCGTCGGTTAAGCAACTCCCCCCACTAAATGCAACATTCTCAATAACCTCCGTACGAAGTAACGGCAAAGTTTTTAACGGCAAATTGCCTCATCGGCCGCGCCTACAGTAGATTACCTCCCTTCCCATCCCCCTTCCCAAGCCGATTATTTAAACTCCAACGCACACTCTCACTATTGCTGTGCGACTGCAATCAACTCGCCTGTACCCGAACGTGATATTATGCGTCAAGGGAGTCGCACTTACTTGCCCGCGGGGCCATCCTTACGTACAGAGAAAAGCTTGGCATTGTGTTTTCGCGCTTATGCAGTGTAATCGAGCCCCGTCGTATCGGGTGCTTTTAAGTTTCAATTAAGCTATTATCGACTGGAGAAGGTGTGCGTGAAACTCGAGATACTACGGGGGCAAACTACGATGGCAAATGAGATTCTCGAGTAAATTTCTTTAGATTTGTCGGAAGTTATGAATTGAGATGACGAGGCAAGATGCAATGCCATGCTTTTCTTTTCTTGGGTAAGTAAATTAAGCTAAATCGGCGAGCGCGCAAATAAGAAATAACTAGAATATAAATTAGTAATAATGATAACAACAATGACGACGACGACGACGATTGCAATGGTAATAGTAATAATAATAGTGGTGCAACAGTCGAATATATACTTTTTGCTAATCAAATGGCGATGTTATGATAATTGGTGTGATTAAGCGGTGCGTTCAAATATTCATGTCTCAATGACGTGTGCACGTATCTCTCTAATATCGTAGGTATAAATTGTTTCTGTGCCGAGTTGTAGGACAAACCATCAGGAACGTCGATGCGCGGGAGCTCGACGATCGAATAGCTTTGATATATAGCCGAGTCGAGATAAAGCTCGAGCAGAAGTAAAAAAGAGGGAGACGTAGAGAGCATTCTTGGATGTCTGAATCAGTTTGGCAATTCGAGAAACTCATATCCCAATATCATCCTGCGGAGCTTAACTCGCTAGATACCTAAGCCACTTGTGGTTTCACATCCCAAAAGAAGTGGGGCGACGGGGTGTGTGGGGCGACGGGGGGGTGTGGGGGGGGAAGTCCAAGATTGCGATCATGTGTTAAGCGACGGTAATTGGGCAATGGCTCGAGGGGTCGCAATCCCATCGTATAAACGCATTCAATATTTTTATTACACCTACGTGCGTGAGTCAACACAATTAAGCTTTTCCCTCGTAAAATGATTGATATGCTCATGAGATTAGCGATTGCTATACATATAAAATAATGGATTATTCAATTGTTTTCTTTTGCGCGATTAAATGGCAATTAATGCGGCATTCAATTAGTAAAATTTATTGCATGAAGCGGTTTAATTATTATTTTAGTTTAATGAGCGATTAAAGCCAGGTAATTACTTTCGAGTAATAAGGATGAAACGAGTTTAAGAGCCGGCTGTTATGTATTATCATTATATTATTCATTGGGCATTCATCTATTTTCAAAATCTGCGGCTAATTTTATGGATCGCTTTTTTTCTTTCATACCAAAAACCTATCGGAGAAATAAACATTTATTATAGCCTAAACAATGAGTGAATTCTCGTTTGCCCTTTATGAGCTAAATTAAATCGTCGAGTCTCGTTCGCCTCTGTTATTCTATGCTTCCGATTATTCCAACTTTAAGAAGCTTACTTTTTAAATATATTTCGACATTGTGCATTGTGCCTGTGAAACGAAAGATTTATAGAGTAGCGACCATTTGTCCGGATTGCCTACACTTCTTAAGCTAAATACGATATTACAAGACAACTTGTATAATAATTTTAGAGCTATCTTTTTAATATAAAAAAATTCTTTCCAAACTTTATTCAAAGTGCAATATCGACTAAATTTTTACAATTCTATTTGTTGTATCTAATCGCTTAAATTATCAACTCTATACGATTCAAGTAATACATCTATATATATATATATATATTAATCGATGAATGTTGTTAAATTATATTACACATACAAAGTAAAATGGTTGTATTTGATTTTTGAAAAATATTCATGCTTCATTCGTATAATAAATATAGCCTTGAATGATTAATGGCAAAAGTTAGTTTTTTATAGTAGAGAGAAACGTTAATTTGATAATAAATTATAAATATAATATTAACTTTATTTAATCTTTTGTCCTCATCTCGATCAATCCACAACTTCTCTTTATTCGTTGATTTTCCAGAATTCAAGATATTGTACTTCCATTTCTCCTTCTAAGTGCACATTCAACTCACCATAATCTACGTGATTTAAATACTCTAACGACATTGTGAGTTGCATAGATCTTCTCCGTCTTATCATTATGCAAGTTTCTTTCACTCTTAATTGTTCTCATCTTGCTAAATTTCCTTTTTATTTCTTGACATTCCTTTTTATCAATATAAAATTGGCGTTTAGCTTTTTCTTAAAAATTTGAAAATGTTGCGTGTATTTATTGGTGGCTTCTTATGTTTCACATTATGAATTAATTCTACGTTAATATTCCTACGATATTCCCACGATATTCCTACGATAATATTCATTCTTCATTAATATTCAGTCAAAGACGTGACATCAAATTTATATTTATCCATTCATTTCATTGAAGAAATACTTGTCAAATGAAAATAACCATTAAACACTTTTATTCTTAGATTTAATTTTCCAAAGAAGAGAGTTTTAAACGCCACAATATTATAAGAATAATCAAGACTGTTATATTGGGCTAAAAACATTTTCCTTTTAAATAATTTGAGACAAAAACAGTCGATTTGCAATTAAATATGAATATATACAGAATGTAACATAATACATGTGAAAAATTAACCTAATTTCTTTTTTGTTAACAAATTAATTATTCAAATCCATGATCGTATAATGTCATATTAAACATTGATATACTTTTCTTTTTCAATTTGACATGATAAATTTTAAACAGTTAAGGATTAACGTTAACACAAATTCTAGTCTTTAAATTAATTAATTGCTGGAATGCAATTCAATATAATTTATTTTATAATTAAAATTTTTAAATTTTAAGCTTGTAACTTTTATTATAAAAAAATAAAAAATACTTGAATTTATCGATGAATAAGCCGTTATTGGCATTACACAATGTTCATTATTATCGTGAATTATTTATTAATTTGAAAATATTATTTATTATACGATTGAAAATCCATAAAAGTGCAGATTTTAAATTTCCACAATTAAATGTAAAGGCTATTTTGTTATGTGATTAAGACAAGAGAGTTTAAATCGTTACAAAATATCCGATGGAAATTCGATACATATATTTATGATAAGGTATATATACATATATATATATATGTGTGTGTATATACTTCACGAAGTGGGAATTAAGCCGAGAATGTGGCCATCATTTTTAGCTACCAAATTGTAAATTGTATAACTAATTCGAATACATAGTTCGACAATATATTTCCATTTATCAGCGATAGAACTTGGCCTGAATTGCACATAAAGTATTAATTTAATTTTAAATCTTCTACATACGAGAATACTATCCTGACAGACACGAATTTTAGGAATGTAGAGATAGTTCTTTAATCTTTCCTAATTACGTGTACTTCATGACGATTATGGCAGTATGTCGGGAAATTTGACCGAATCCATGTTATTCGACAAATTTTCATTTCAACATTGCACCTCTCTTTCAGCCGAATATTGACAAAAATTTATTACCGTAATAGCTTTGCAATTTATTCGATAGACTGTTCGTTTCCGAAAGTTGCATTATAATTTTACGAAAAAAGATCGTCAATTGGCAAGAATTTAATTGGACTGGAGTAGTGCTCACTACTGGCAATTACGCTATTAGCATTAGACAAAGATTTATCGTATTCATGAGGCTGTAATTTGGAAAATCATCATCAAAATTTAGACTTTTAATGCTCTCGGGCTACTACTACTAGTACATTTGTAGCCTACAAATCTCCCATGTCACAGATATATCATTTCGCTGTTAAATCTTAAACTTCAATGTTGAATAGAGTGGTGGCTCCTGCAATGGACTATAACTTTCTAAAAATTACGTAAAGTCGTAATGCACTATGCGAAATTTGCATTTAGCGCTTAAGCTGAAGGATATCGAATCTTTTGTTACGGCCCCCCCCGTCCCCAATATCGTACAAAAACTTGTCGTAGGCTTATATATTAAACAAACAAACAAAAATCCACTTTGCAGGATCTTTCCGCTCGTTGAAGCGAAATATATCGGGTGGTTGGGCACGTCTTGCCGACCTTTGATCCTTTAGCATGGTTCAAGGCAGCCGCAGGCAGTACCAAGACGAGGACGCTGCAACTCCCATTCGGAATCTATTCTTTCCACGAGCGCACCGAGCTCCCTAACTCAATTCCCGGCCTAATTTTTCATGGATAATTCAGGATGAGCAGCACTTTGCACCGTAAAGGCATCTCCCTCCCATAACAAATGGAATAAACACTGGGGAGGGAGGGACGAGATGAGATAGTTAGCTGTCGGTAGGCTGGCCAGATTCCAAAGCATCCTTTCACCCCAATGTCCTTCCATATGTAGAATTCCCCTAGCTCGTCCCTCCTGGCGTAAAATCGCCTGTACACACGTGTAGCTCACTGCAGCCCCCCGGCTATCTTGGAATGTCGTGGCTCGAGGTCGACTTACCGAGTATTAGTGAAGGGATGTAAGGAGAGGAGAAAGCCACCACCAACGTCACGAGATTACTCCAGCCATTGTTCCCGGCTGGGGCCGCCGCACGTGCGCACAGGACTTTACTTGGAATGATCTCGTGGTGCATTAGGAGTCTCTGACTCGTTATTGCGATTAGAGGCCCCGGGCTCTCCTGAAAAAAGTCTCGCTCGCCTTGGAGCGGCATTTCTTTTCTCTCGCTGATGCAGCAACAAATTCTTTCGGATAATTGCTTCTGCAATTGGGTCATTGGCACGCAAGCTTACACCTCACTATACTCTTGACAACTGATCCTTTGCGTGCTCAATGCACACTTCAATGCTCCAAAGATTACACGCTCCGGGCGTGCAGTACACATCGAGTCGCCATCCAGTAATAAATGCATCGTTGACAATGACTCGAATAAAAAGGGAGAAAAAAGTGTCTATATTGCGGGTAGAGGGCCAATCAACTAGATGTTGGATTGCGCACTCAGTGCTAAAGAGGTTGATCCCGGGGTGCTTAGGCGAGCCAAGAGGAGTGAGGTGCCCCCCATATCGGTACACATTCGACAAACACACTGAGGGATACCTGGAACTTCCGGGGGCTGGAGCAGCCATCCGTCCTCCGACCGCGAACTCAGCCGGTGCTTTAATCCGCTCATCCGTCTGGATTGTGACGAGGAACTTTCTAGGTGAGCGAGGTAGAGAAGAGGATGGTGGGGCGTTGGGGCGAGCGGGGGGCGGAGGGGGGACCGTTATCATCTCGGCTAACGAATATGCATTTCTCTCAGTGGCAGAGCTAGCCGTGAAAGTCTCGATGTTGGCGTCGGCGTCCAGTCCTCCGAGGCCTAGGAC